>JXXA01009487.1:0-12222 GCA_000956255.1 Anopheles punctulatus | reverse complement strand
AGTCAAGGCCGCACAACGTCTGACTGCTGATCGCAATGGTACATGCAAATGCTATACATACACTAATTTTGATTTGTGTGTGTTCGTTGTGTTTTTTTGTTGTTTTTTTTCGTTGGTTTATAGCAATTCTATTATTCTCATTCGAACGGGCATGTTGTGGTACTCATCGTCGTGGCCATCATTATCGTGTAATGTATTCATTGCTCGCTCCGGTGAAGTACCTCGCCGAGTCGAGTCGCCAACTCCGCGGGAGAAGTAGTAGCAACGAGCAATTCTATAGACAATTTCCCCCATTAGATTCGCCATAGCGTTCAGGGTGATTCCCAACATGGCGCTACGGCGAAGAACACAGGAAACACCACCATTCACTAAGGATCGACCATAATCGATAGGCAATGGTAGTGCATACCTGCGATATGGATGACATAAAGTGGCAAATCATCATCGTACGCTGTTTTACACACAAAATCAGGATTAAAGTACGACATGATGTACGTCATTTTCAGAGATAAAAAAAAAGAACGAAACAATCGATTTCCCGTTTGAGACAAATCACCCTTTCGGCTATCTACAGACGAAGTGGTGCTAAACTCTAGATGTCTTGCATTACCGGTTATTCTTCTCCGATAGGTGTGCGTTATCAGAGCGCTGTAAAGTCGTAAACCCTTGGTTCCGATAATGTCAAATACTTGTTTGATGCACGACCAAACGATCGGTTGTAGGTGTTTGTTTACGCCGCGTTGTTGTCTAACATCGTGCTAACTTTATTTGCACTAAGCGGTATTGGTAATAGAATGTATGTTTCAATAGCTGCCTATTCTAGTGCGCTGATCGATTGAGGAGGCGGCTGATGTATCATTACACGGTGGAGATAACCGGACGGCATTACTTTGCGAAGAGCTAAACACGCTTTACAGAGTCTTTTCGAATTAAGAATGACCCGCATTGTACGGTCGAGTCTCCGATCGAGGTTTGGTGAGGTAAGGTGCTCTAGTAAGAAATCCTGTCTCCATAAGTGTGCCACCGCGCGATGATGAGTGCGTGTGCAATTTTACCCCGACAGAGTTATGCGTTATGGGGAGCGGAAATGATCACACGATGAAATGATGGTCTGGGTGAGGCTAGAGTATGAGCAAAAAAAAAACACACACACACACACAGAAACCGCATTGCTGTTAATCGTCCCGCGATCGATCGTTAAACCCATTTGGTGCGGACACAAGGCTCCACAATTAATCTTTGCTCAGGTGCTGCTTAGATAGTGTGTTATTTTGCGTTTCGCTTGTGTTTGCCAGCTACACTGCATGGCGGTTGCGATAACTTACATCATGTTTTATCCCAGCTGGACGCCACTGGCGGATGGAAATGTCGATGATTGAATGGAACGCGTCCAACAAGCCGAACCAATTGCTACAGATAAAATCACAACGCTCAAAAACGGGCAAGAGCGAAAAACAGCAACCAAAAAAGTTCACAATAGAATCACAACGGAAATGGTTCACTTCCAGTTTCAATCACAACAGCGAAAAGACAGTCGTTCAATCACTTTCGGCAATAAGTATCAAAATCCACCCTCTCTCGGACGGTTCAGGTACGGAACACTCAGAAGGCACACGTTGCAAAATCGATCACTCCGTAGAAAAACCACATCTCTAGTGTGCCACCGCCGAACCACGACTGAGGCCGAACTGATAGGAGCACCCTGGAGATATGGAGCCATCTTAATATACTGTCCCGTGTGTGAGGCCCTTGGTGCTAACCGTACAATTGGTGTCCGTCTCCCCACTTGCAACAGACGCGGTGCCGGCGTGTGCGAGAAAGTTTGGCATGAAATGAGGAGGAGGAGGAGGTGGAAGAGGAGGATCGACGGTACTTCGCGCTGCCGTACTACTAAACACGGCGTGGTACTAGGTGGGATAGAGCAAAAAAAAAAGATTCTCTCGCGATCTCGCGACAACATATTAACGATCTCATTGACGAGTGTTCAAGCGTGTCACGCTGATCGATTGAGGAGAATTTGATTAATAGGAATTGTTGTTTTCTATTAGATTCGCGAGAACTCGTTCGAAAACGAACGCTTAGAAAAAGAATCGCGTTAGTATTCTAACAAACCAAAAACCAATTTTGATATGAGATGAAAGCATCACATACGATTCCTGGAACACACATAAGAAAACGTAATTGAACGATTTGACGCTAGGCTGGCGCGTCGTAAGAAGAAACAATTTTCGATTTGGTTTTGAATAAAATCAGGAACATAAGGTTTTGTTCACCCCCCTCTTTGAGGAATCATACAAAATTGAATGATTGTTTACATTTTGGGAGCTAAAGACACATTAATGAGCAATATATTTCGTATAAATCACGATACTTTAAATGCTTATAAATGATGATTGAAACTCAAACAAATATTTTTGGAGAGTCTTTTAAGTCATCGAAGCTGCATAAAACGCGATTCTCAAGTTTCATTTCAAATATAAGAAAATTATATATTTTAATGGCAATTTATATAATATAACAGTAAAATTTATATGTTTTACGTAACATTATTAAATCCACATATTAGACCATATTTCTTACTATTTTCCCTTGTTCTGCTATAAGAACAATGCAAAGGTTTCTTAGGATTAATAGTCATTAGTAGAGATAAGCGTGAATTAAATATTGTTTAATATTAGTTAGTACAACTGGGAAACAAAACGATTATTCTACAAAACAGGATGTTTTCGCATTTTCTCAATATTTTCATTCTATTTTTCTTAGTACAGTCAAGAGACAAGGTTGGTATGCTAAAGCTATGGCTTAAAAACGGTTGTAAATTCAACCTGACAAAATTTAAATACGGCGATACATTTGGAACTGAAACGTAGTACGATTTATTATTTTGTTTTTGTTGTACAATTCATTCTCACGATCAATACGAGATTTGATTCAGATTCTTGCTTTAATTACCCATCACCAATAAAAGAGGTGAAGCTCAGATTTGGTTAGCCACGTGATTAAAATTTGAACGGTTCAGAGTAAAACAGAAACATTAGATGGTTGATTTAATTACGTAACATTTATTTCTACACATCGAAAGTAAATACACCGTATCTCAGGACTACGGACTCGTCGATCAAACGCTTACCGGATAAACTTGATGCACTTTAACTACACGACTCTACTTCGTAACTAAATTTGAAACAATTTTTATGAATTATTCTTAAAATTTATATTCTGAAAAGCACAGTGAAATTAATATTAAGAACGGTAGCAAAATTAACACACTCGATTGTCTGCTATGATCGTTTTCTATCGATCTTTGATTGTTTACAAGTTGGCGATTTATCCGTCAAAGGTGATAATCACAACGCGATCAGTTGAAAATTCCATGTTGGGGTAAACGCCTCTGCACACTAGTGCGTTTGAACTTCAATATTAGTTTATTCTGATGTATAAAAAGGATTTAAAACTGTCTTTAATATTGGGCATCGTATAGCGTTTATTGAATCCACGTTTTGTTAATCAATCATTTTTACCGAGTTGTCATGAATAAATCAAGCATTAAGCCGAATTTAAAATATTTTGAAAAACGGTTAGTTCAACGCCGCGAGCATCTTTTCAGTTCAACAAGCCCAGACAGTTCAACCTCGCAGAATTGAACTAGCTTATAAACACATCTCGTTGTACAAACTATGAGCGATGCTCATTTGGTAACTGTCTAAAAATGTTATGCATGTATTTTCTGAAAATAATTTTTGACGATTGAACTTTTAAATTAGCAGAAGCTATCAAACATTAACTTTACTCATGTGGCACATTGTTTAAATCTGATTCATATACAGAGCAATTTGTTTGATCTCTTCTTCGCGACTGTGGGGGCTGGGAAGTCGGTTCAAATAGCACCTTCCTTTTTGACTGTGTTGACAGTTGTTCAACATCTTCTTCTACTTTTCCCAATGCAGCAACAAAGAACGGACGTATTATTGAATTTTTGTGTTGTGTTAATAAAAAGGTGAAAATGGATTAATCAGCCCTGCTGCAAAGCAAGCGCACTACGGTGCCCAAGTACACCCAATAATAATGAGAATCGTTGAGTTGTAAGTATCGCCAAAGTGTATTTTTCAGCAAATTACGGGCAGAGTACCGAGCGGAGTGTTGTGTTGGCAAGGGGCTTGGCAACGAGAAGGGGGCCAACATATTTGCTACGCAACGTACACACAAGCGGGGTGTGGAGGTGTGTATACTTTGTTTGTGTGTATGTGCAAATTGCATTAGAAAAATAGACTGTTTAGAAGGCTTAGCAGGGTGCAATTTGACCAAACTTGGTGTCAATCGAAAGGAAAACCAAGCGCTCATCGTATGTCATGTGTTATTTGGGAAAAGCGAGGGAAATTTATTTTGGGTATAAAATGATGTAATGTCACATGTGCGCGTGTGCAATTCATGTTGGCTTGTTGGTTGGTGGGTCTGCATTTCTCGTTGTGTTCCCCGCTCGAACTTGCTAGAGGAAAAACGCAAAAAACTGGTTTCATAGTTCCATTACTGGTCGGTTGGTGGGGAAAATGCACTAGCGGAGAGACGCTTGTGTTGCAATTTCTTTTCGCTATGTTGACCCACTTTTACTTGTTCAGCTGTCTGTTCCACGCTGCTTTGGATAAAATTGCAAGCGAAACACGAGCCCTGATGTGTTTTGGGATATATTTCACAACATTTCTGGCAACAGCAAGGTGCTGACCCGGCGTCCGGGTGGGTGACGTGATTCGTCTATTAGCGTCATCAATGCTTCGCGAATGACGAAGCACTTTCAGGCGTCGGACTGATGATGCTTCCTCCCAAACAAAACGCACACGCATACTCTCATGATCTCCAAGCGGTTCACCCGAGATGAGTCATCATCATCGTAGCATGCTGCTGGTGTATGTTACCAGGGAACGCCAACTTGGATGTAATTAATTTTGCAACGTCTAAAGTAATGGCCGCTTATCGACAAACATTGTCCACACGGTTGTTCCCGTTTTAAAGTGTGATGAATCGCCGATAAGAACAATATCAGATACCGTGGAGTAGTATTTGTTTGGTACATTAGGAGTGAGATCGGGAGGATTGATTGGAGTGTGGTCGTAGGGGACTTTTTTTTGGCTCCTGTTGTTGATATTGTTTTGTACTTCGTGATGATTTAAATGCCTCTGTGTAACCGGAACCTAACCGTTTTTTTTTCATGTTCCTTTATAGCGCCATCATGGCACCCCACACCATCAAAATGATGTCCCCAGCGACGGACGCCACCGACTTTATACAACAACAACTTTTAACATCATTCATCCTTGCCCAAGAGCAATTGAGCGGATCATCACCATCATCTACAACAACGCTAACGCTATTGTCCCGTCCCAATGCAATCCGCAACGATAATGGAGATGCTGACGACTCCAACCACCTTTCCCTTGAAGATCGATTGGGAGGGGAAGATGGAGCCGTCGTCGCCCTCGGACTACTCCCAGCAAGGCTTTGCTGAGGAGGAGTCCATCTTTGACGCCGACACCTACGATTTCTGCAATGGTGCGTACTTTGCCAAAGAGTGTTTCTTTCGCGATCGAAAAGCCGCAAGCTCCAACTGATTCCTGCATTCGTTTCGCATTTTAGAAGGCCTGTTCAATAATGCTCTCATCGATTTGGAAGATTTGAAACCGGACCCGTCCGAGCTGCTGAAGCGAGATGTTGTGGTCCTACCCGTTGTAAAGCTGTCTGAAGGTAGGAATGGTTTTACTTTTTACATTGTTTAACAACGCTTTCAATGCCACCTGCACAAACGGGATGTTTACAGCTCATCGTCACGTTGTCAGATACATGAGCATTGTTTTCTTTTTTGCATAAACACAAACGGAAGTTAAGTTTGTGCGTGCTTTTGCCTACCCCTGGGCAGTGTTTGAATGACTTCTTGGTTTGATAGAGAAAAGCAGTTTGCAGTTTCGTTTGAAGCAAGTCGCATATTGTCTGTGTATATCTAAGAAGGATACAACAACCAAGTTGTCCTAGACTGCATTTATACACGTGCCGGAAAATGACATGTGCTAAAGGGAATTTATCTTTCTGATTTATGTTATATGATACAGTTTGAACAGAAAATATGGTCCATACTTTGAATTAAGCTCATCTTGAATTAATTCTTCTCTATTTCACTAAACAATTCGAGGGTAATTTATGGGGCAGACCTAAGAATTACGAAAGGGGACACTACCGGCATCAGGGGTAAAATATAGGTAGCAATGCAATCTAATTTTCTATTTTTATTAATAGAAAAAATATAAATTTAATTTGATTTGGCAAACTTGAATACTTAAAAGAATATGGAATTTGAATTGGGCATACTTAAAAGAAGGCATTTCAAAACCAATTCTATTATTATAGAGCCTTTCGTGCCTGTTATTTGACCTTAATCCGGCCATGATCGGTTATTGCAAAGTGCCTACGTTGAATAGTTTAGCGGTTTACACTTATCTAATGGGTTATAAGAATAAAGGACTTTGATTCCCATCATTTACATTCCTTTTGCATAGATAGTCCTTTCCACGTTACTAGGACATTGGAATTTGATATAGTTTTGACATTTTGACTAATTTGAAAATAACAGGAAACTTTTAGAATAAAATTTAAAAAAAAATATTTTACAAGAAAGGGAGAAAACATTTGCCATCCGTAATATGTGAACAGTTTAAAATATTTTCTTCGTGAATTTAATTGGCTCTGAACTGAATGAACGAACAATTATTAGTGCCTGACGGGACATATTGTTAGACTCGTGTGTAAACATATATCAGGAACTATTCTTTAATAATGTTTAAAATATCGGTTAAGAAATCGTCTCGATACCATCACGATATCGTCTCGATATCGTCTCGTTTGGTTAATGTAAAGGTTTATATGTTGCGTTGCTTTTAAACAATGCTCTGAAAGCTACCCAAAGTTATCCATACTGCTTGGAGAATTTATTTAAACGATTTTTAAACGTGCTACGGACGTTTAAAAAAAAAAACAAAAGCTTTTTTTCCAATATTGCTTTCATCAATTGCTAATTAGCATCCAAGTTGTTGATAAATTGAACCCGTGTAGTTAAACATCCTGACCGAACTTCAATGGTTGGTTGTTAACCCGCTTCGAATTGTTGAATGAGAAAAAGCGACAGTTTCTCTGAGACCGCGAAGCTGATGAATCAAGTAAAACCTGCTTGCTTGAACTGCGATTGTGGTTCGGTGGTGGGGATTTTAGTGGTGGTGTAGATGTGTAGGAAGTTTTGTTCCACTGGACGGGTTCGTTTGCTCGTTAAGGCCTCGTGTTTTTTTTTGTTTCATCTCTTCATCTCAAGAAGATGGTGGTGGTTTTGATGGGGTCGTTTTTTGTTTTGATTTTTTTTCGGCAATCACTGCGTGCCGAATCTGCTTTCGTATCAGCCACTCGTGCTAGTTACGAAAAGCGTCTAGTGGTATGCGTGTGCTCGAGGTGGTGCTCCTTTGTGCGATCACGTGACTGGTGCATGATCGCGTAGAAAGGAAGGCATGTATGGTGGTCGGCTTGTTTGGTATTATAGTTTATACATTGTGTTTCCTTCATGTGCGATGTGTTTGATTATATTTTATTTACTTCCTCTCAGTAAGGTTTGACGGAAGATGCGTTGCTACAAGGAAATTATACTATTATGAAAAGTAGAGGTGATTAGGCGAATGATATATATGCGAGCTATTATTCGTTTCATTCATACAATGACTTAAGTGAGAGGTATTTTTTTGCCATTTACTTATGGAGAAGGTGCAGCATGCTAATCTATTAGCACTTAATCAATCATGATCGCGCGGTTAGAATGAGTGGCTTATTGGCAACCGGTTCCTAGCTTGATCAGTCACGTTTTGAACAATATGATCGAGATATGATTACCTAACACCAGTTGATGTGGATGGCTTGTAATGTTTGTTCAGAAATTTTGTGATGTTTTTCTTCTATCGTGCAACTGAAACCGCATTTCCATACAAATCAGGTATAGGTACTACTTTTAATTAGGCTTACGCAGTTCAAAAACTTGAGCCCTTATCGTGGTGTGTCCAGCGCAAGGTGCGGTCCAGTTTGCGGTCCCGTTTGGAAGGGCTAATTCAATACAGAAAAGGTGCCTAACCTTGACGGGTTCGCTTCCTGCGCTGGTGTGAAGCATACCGCATGGTTACCACCATGGGTTCCTTTTCCTTCGCTACCGCGAGCCGAGTCGTACCCTAGGATGGATGCTGATAGCGCGCTGGGCGACTAACACGACATGCCCCCTTAAACGTTGCCTGCTCCCAGTACAAGCAAATGAGCCGTTCTGTGTAGCGTAACGGAAGGGTTTGTTGTTTTGTGACGGTAATACGTAAAACAATACCCCGCACAAGAACCGGTTCAAAGAAGCGAAAAATAAAAATCGTACACTTGGGGAGAAAGGTGTACTGTGGGGGAAACCCTCTACGACGGGGTGGAATTGCATCTTCCCAACCGCCCGGAAATCCCTTGATTGATTTGAAACGGCGTTCGTATTGCGGGAGACTAACGACGCAGTGACGTTTTGTCTTGTTTTGTCGCGCGGTTATTGGTGGCGTCAATCAGACAGAGGAAGGGTTTTATTTATTTTTTTTCCTTTTTGGGTTCTTCTGTATGAGTGTGAGTCGGTGTGACAGCGTTTAAAGTGATTTGTCTCAATATCAACGCCGCCAATCATACAACATGCTTGGTCAATTTGCATACCACCCCCCTCGGCTCGAAGGCAAAAGCGAGCAAAGGCGGGCCTGCCTGGATTGTTGCTGTTTGTGAGTTACATCGGTAAATGATAAATAATTGAAACGACTTAATTGAAGCATGTGATTGGCGATTTGCGTCGTCGCCTTTGTCACAGGCACAAGCAGCGTCGGCGGAATGTTGGACATGGAATGCTTGAATATCGGCTCCAGACGCAGATTATTCGTCGCGGAAGTTGAGAAAAGCTTTCTTGTGGGAAAATAAATGAAGCTTCCAGCCTTCCAATCACAAGCGGTTGATTGTCTTGTAGCGGACGATCACTTCGCTTCCGGGGCAGGAAGATGCAACGTAGCAGCGCATCGTTCACGCGAAATGTGTGATAAGATAGGAAGAGGGCAGCGTTAATGTGTGCGCGCTCGAGATGACCCGCGTGCCAGGACTGCAGTGATCTCTCCGGTTTGGAAAGTAGAATACAATATGATCTCACCCCACCAGTGCACATGCGTCAGTGGCGCTCCTCAAGATGTGCAGAATCGAACCATTATTAGGGCAAGTAGCTACAGGCAGGCAATAAAAGACCGCGGAGGTGCTGCTATCGCTTGCGACCTATTGTTGGGTATTTTTGCCCCTCCCCCCACACTCACTCTCTAGTGTGGGGTTCTTTAGTGGGCTTTGCGATCACAGAACTGCGTAGCTGTTTCAAAACATCTCTGTTTTTGAATTTTTAATATCGTTATCACCGAATTTGGTGTCCTAACTGTGTAAGACGCGCTCATCTGCACTGATGAGGGTATTTCGCAACATAAGTAAATGAAAAATATCGCTCCAAATGTCGCTGAAATACCGCATGAAGTGAGTTGTTTTTGACTGTTGTAAGTTTTTTAAATGTTATTTACATTTAAGGCAAAAGTATAGCTCCCAATAGAAAGTAGCTCCATGAGTGTTCTCAACTACACGTAAGCAAGTGTAAAGAGTTGTTGTGATGCAGCTATTTCGCAACACAAGCAATGAGAAGAGATCCTTTCAGGTTCTGATAGGAGTACAGCATCATAAATAATCCCTTGTCCGGTCCATTGGTTTGCGGTTCACGATCCGGTTTTGTTAGGTTTAAGAATTGAAGTCCTTCAAATCCTGTTGTGTACCAAGCTTGACATTGGGACTAACTCTGGCTGGAATTTTTATTTGCTCCAGCTCCCGTAGGAGTCCGTTGCATAAGCAAAAGCCGAAAGAAAATGTCAAAGTCAACTTCCTCACAGTCAGTCGCGTCCGAAACGGTGTTATAAAAACAATCGATAGCACCGGACGGGTGGTAGCCTCGCATAACTTAGCCGTTTCAACAGCAGCAGTAATGTCCCATGGCAAACAGGTGATCCGATCCGCTCCGTCGTTCGCCCGCTCTTTCTCACTCCAACGGGCAGCCTCCCGCAGAGGAGGACTTTCACTGTGCTCTGTTTCTGGTGCCTGACGAGGCGGCCTGCATCGTAATCATCATCGCCGTGTAAAACCGTATCTTGCCGCTGTGTGCGCAGCAGCATAGGGTGTCGTACCATCTCACCACGGGTTCGAACGAGCCTGAAACCTCCGCTTATCGCAACGACCAGCCCGTGCATCATCACGCCGGCGCCGTAAGCCTCACAAGCTGACCGTTTACCTGTGTTTCGAAAAGCAAAGACCCGCGGCTCATTGTGCAAAACGCAGCGCGTACCCATTAGCCCTGCAGTCGGGCATATCGATAAAGGGTTTTTTTTCGGGAAGTGGTCGAACAGGTTCGTCTGAGAGAGAGAGAGAGAGAGAGAGAGAGGTGGACCCCTTCAGAAAAGGGGTTGTTAAAATGTTTTGGGGTGACACACCGCAAGGAAGCGATGGAGCGAGTTTTGGGACAATATGTAACAAAGAGCTCTCTCGCTCGTCCGGATCGGGATGGGTTTTCTCGCGCCCCTTGTGGTGTGCGTAGAGGCTGAAAACTAAAAATGGGCTGCTGGTGATGATGGTGTGTCGGGATTAAGGGTTGACCGACCGCTGTCATTTGGTGTCGCTGATGAAGCACTACTGATAGTATTCGCTCCGCAACACTGCGGCCCACCGCCACACGGACACCACAGTACACGCTAGCCGGCGCACACCATTACCAGCGCCAGCGCGCCATCTTGTGATGGTGGTTGTTGTCCGCGGCTTGCAAAAGCTTCCCACCCCGTTACGCACACCCATGTTTGTGTGCGTTCCGACAACGGGGGTGATGGCAGGGGGGGGGAATCGAATGTTGATTAACAACCATCGCCACCTCCTTTTAGAATCACACCATCACCGACAGCCACCAACACCACCACCACCACAACGACGAATGGCGATGGTGGGTTGCCGACGGGTGTTGTTCCGCACCGCGGTTCCAGTCGCGACGTCTCTCAGTTGTACTCAGACGGCCGTTTAAGTTGCGTGTTGTTGTTCCCGCGTCGAGTGGCTTTCGCGAGCGCGCCCCTCACTTAACTCACTGTTTTTTTTTCTACGCAGTTTTCTTGCTCTTCTCCGTGCGGTGAACGTCGTCGTCTTCGGTCGGTAGTGTGCGCCGTAGTTGCGTTTTTTTTCTTCATATTCTTTTTGTTTTGCTGGTTTGCCTGAGTTGTTTGTCTCTTGGAGGAGTTTCTTCCGGTGTGTTGTGCAGTTGTGCACTGTGGCGGCAGCGCTTGCTTTGCCTTGTGGAGAACGAAGCTTCGGCTCGGTGAACGGCACCGGTAGTAGGCAGCGCGAAAAGTGAAACCGATTCTGTGGTGTGCGCGAGTTTGTGCATGAGGAAGATCGTCGTTCCGCCTCCGGTGGAGCGGTACCGGGACCGGGAAGCTTCATGTGAGCGCAGATAACACACGCCCCGATTGCGTGCACTTGCGCCTTGCGACTGTGACGGAGACGACGGCAAAATTCGGCATACACTGCAACCGCTACCACCCGTGAGCATGAGCGTCGTGGCCGTCGTTGCGGTGGCCTATCGATACACTTGGAATCGCGAGATCGTGTTCAACTCCCAGAAGCTGGTGAAGAGACGACCGGCGCTCGCCGCTGTTGCTACCGCTGCCGTCTGAGAGTACTGACGCACGCGTGAGAAAAGGGAAGAAGCAGGGGGAGGAGGAGGAGGAGAAGGAGGAATACGCAGCAGGATCGCGGCAGGATACGCAGAGCGTGCAGCAGGAAGTGATTGTGTACACGCTGAAACATCGCAGCAGCATAACAATTAGCGCGAAGAAGCTCTCTTGGCAGTGCAGGAGCGAAGGAACGTTAGCTTTGCCTTGTAGCTATTAAGTCGACACCAATAACTCACTAACACGTACAATTTAATTTTTCACCGGAAAAGAGACAAAGGTAGAAGGCGTCCGTAGCGTGGAGGGGTGGAAACAGGGCTTGCCCAAATCGTTGCCAAATCGAGTCGAACCCGAACCGAATCGTTTCCGGTACATACTCTCAAACTCAAACGGTGCAATAACATACATAAAA
>JXXA01009482.1:0-17279 GCA_000956255.1 Anopheles punctulatus | reverse complement strand
AATACGTAAAGCCTGTTACTAGTCAAGCGATTCCCAGATCTGTGATTAAACACAAACACGAAACGTATTCGATCAGATATATTTCATCTAAATTTCATTCAAATCAGTCCTTCAGATGTAAATAAATAAGAGAGGATCGAATTGTTTTTGTTACCAATGTGTCAAAGGAGTTACAAATAAATCATAATAAAAATCGCATACTTGTACAAAATGAAAGATAGTTTTGCTTAAAACATAAAGTTTAACTTAATAAACGAGGGTAACTTTTCCCTTTGATAAAATATTATTTTGATAAAAAATGGCAAATGATGAATAGAAACTGTTTATTTTATACAGAAAAATATCTTAAATTGCATGGCAACACTCGTACATTGTTTTCAACAGGGGTGAGAAGTGTTGATTAAAACAATTGCAAATAAAATGTGTAGTAAACCTAAACTTTTGCTTTTACCATTAGATGTCGAAATATCTATATTGGATCCAGTAACCTAGAGCAATCCAAAAATCTTCTGAAGCGATAAAAAGAAAGCGTTTTTATCACTGGAGATTTATCTCAATTTATTACACCTTCATCCGTAGCGTTTCGATGCAAAATGTGAGTCTTCTAGGAAACTGCACAGAAAAAAAATCAATAAAAAAAACATACACAATACTTGGAAGACACTAAACCATCCAAATATCTGATCCAAATTTTCCTCAAACCACCCACAAGACGTAAGAAAATCCAGTAAGTCCTTCCGGTTTACGATCTGCAGCGACGCATCTGCTGGACAGAATCTTATTAGGACTCAACCTCGGCCGGAGGGGTGTTTCCGATAGGAAATTGAATCGAACGTCGCTGGTCGCTACTTACACGCTGTTGGCCACCCGCTCGGTGAACACCTTCGTCGGCTGGTTGGGCGGTACCACCCGGTAGCCCTTCAGATCGGACACGTAGTGGTAGAGGTGCGTTCCGTTCGTGGGATCGACGAAACCGTAGCACCCGTACGTGACCCCGTCCGGGCCCTTCACCTTGTGCTGGTACTGGTTGTAGTTCCGCCGGGGCACGTTGTAGCCGTAGTTAAACGAACCCTCGACCGTCTTCCCCTGATGGTACAGCTTCGAGTCCGTGTCGACCTTGATGTCGATGTCGATGTTGTCGTTCAGTGCAGCCCCGAACACGCTGCACACACCACAAAGGGCAACCTGCGGGGGGAGGGAAGAAAGAGAGGCGCATGAAGATGGAGCATCAAAACCGAATCACCCCACGATAAAGTATCACCCGCGCGACGATGAGCTAAGCGAGGAAAAATTCCATCAAACGGCGACAGAAAGAGGGCGACGGGCGAGGAAGAGATTCCAATTTATTGATAACTCTACTAAATCGATATCGCCCGCCGGTTGGTAGATGAGCCGAACGCCCCGGATTGGAACCCCTAATCTAATCCCACGCACCGATGCCATCCTACGCACCGTGGAAGTCGTCTAAAATATTCTATCCGCGCCACCGCAGATGCAAATGCCATGGTCCATGGCACTCGACCGAGCCGCACGGCTATGCATAATCGTTCGGAGCGGAATTTTTAATGCCCGCGATGACACCTGGTGACATCAGTTTCTTCTGGCTCACGGTCTGCACGGCCGACCGGCGAGGGAAGAAAAACGCAATCCGTCATCAAGGACACGCAATGTAAAGTAATGCGAACGATTTTCGAACGAACCGAAAAACAGCCAACCGGCCAGGTGATAACCAGCTGGCGAACATGCTAATTCCGGTCAGCCTCGTAAAACCTACGAAAAACAATCTTCACCGAGCACCAAACCAGCCCATATCAGAGGCGGAAGCGATGCGTATGCGGCTCATGCGAACACGGGGTGGATGTTGTGGAACATAGACATAAATTAGTGCATAAATTAGGTGTTGTTACAAGGAAAACGTGCTGGCTGTAATCAGTAGTAGCATTCCATTTTCCTATTTTTAACGTTCCTTTTTGGCGTTTTGTGGAATATTTTTATCATTTCCACCGAACTCCATTATATACTTCACAAGCGGTTGAGATGAATTTTCGCCGTTCCATGAAAAGGTTTTATTATGAGAATTTCAACCACACGGCGAAAGAATGGTTTCAAAATATTTAAATCGCTTTCAACAGTTTAAAACCCGAACTTTAATGCCCGCTCGAGAGGCGGTAAAATATTCACTGAAATTGCGATGAAAGCGGAATAAAAACATTTCATCAATTCCGCAGCTCAAAAGGCTGGTACAATTCCAGCAACGATTTTTTATTGTTGCTAGCTGCTGCTGTGAATAATCATTTACCAGTTGGTTGTATTTTCAATACACTCGCACTGAAAAGCGCATTGGAGCATAAAGGAAAGTACGGAATAAAAAAAAAGATTATTGACAGCCCATCTTTATACTATTTCAGTAAATTGAAAGTGGAAAAGCTGACAAAAACGTAAAGCTTTGAGATTTTCATCATAAGTTTAGACTTCATTATGCACAAAATGCCAACAGCAAGAATTTTGTCCAGCTTGCCCAATCTAAACGTTTTAATCGCGTATGAATGCATCAATTCGTTTTGCTTTGAATGTATTAATTTTTATACTAATTTATTGATTCTCTATTTTTCTAACATATTCTTTGTGCATGTTTTGAACGTAGCCAAAAAAATAAAAATAATAAAAATTTCAAATTTGAAAAAATGAATAATTATGTTATGGAAAAGTTGAAAGTGGAAAATATGTTTTGCCCCATAATGAAAAATTTCCACAATTTTTTTCTGTGCAAAAAATATTGGTTATTGACAACGAAGAACATGCCATTAATTTTATTTATCATGCTGTTAATGCATTGCATCCTTCAAGCCACCTGTATGTTAAATGCATATTTATTATCAAATGGATTATGTCTTAATAGATTATGTCTATAATATATATATTATATAAGAGATCCACTTACATTTATAGTTTGTTTTTAAATTCAACCATCGTGAGGTATGAAACAATCTAATACATTTAGTACTTCAAAACAAAACAAAATTAAAAAAAAAATTTTAAACAAAAATTTAGTTCTTCAAATTAAAAAATTTTAGAATTATTCAAAAATATTCTATAAGCAAACCACTCTTTAAGATTAAAAATACGATACGATACGAAATACGATCCACGAGCTTGAATAAATTAATATGTTATATGAGTAATTATATCATATATAACTAACAGCAAGGCGAAATGTGTACTGAAATGCTACACATTAGAATCTCCGTCCCATTAGCAAGAATCATGAGATTCTCAAAAGCCCCACTATTTAAAAACATAATGCAAATTATGATCATCAACTATTTTAAGTCCTCATGCGCACACGCACACACACACACGCCCGTATTATATGGCGCTTATCCTGTTTTTAGAGTTTTTTAAATTTTAAAGCATCCCGATCAAGGGTTTCGAGAACTCTTAGCATAATCCTGCCATATTTCACTTACCACTGCCTTCAAAGTCCACATAGTCACTCTCGTTTCAGCTGATAAATTAAGCGCTTCTCTTCAGACCTTCCGCAGCCTCCACCGATGGTTTGGGCAAAGGAATACGATTAACGTTCGTAAATGTGCTCCGCATGTGCTGCTACCCCCCGCTGCCCTCAGCCCCGTTATTGATGGCGCCCGATTTGCGATGGCAGCACAACAAACGCAAATGGTCCTCTAATGTCCACCGAAAAACTACCGTCGCTACCCAGCCGTGACGCCCGAATCGGCGACAGTGACAGACGGTGCAGGTATTATTTATACGACACACACAGCCACCAAAAATCAAACTTCACCACCGCCGCCTCGTTGTCCGTACACTCGCACTCGGTCGCTCTAGGGTTCGCGTTCGCGATCACGGTGGAGACCTTCGTAAGGACGATACGCACTGGCTTCACACCGGGGGCCAAACTCACAGCGTTCTTAATCCTCCAGCCGGTGGCGTTCGACTAAAGTTCGGCTATGGTTTGAAGCACTTTTAAATAGGTGACGAAAAAAAAAAGCGGAGGAACCACCATCGTCTTCGGGCCGCACCCTCCGCACCCGTCGCCCAGAACTGTCGCACCGTGTGGCGTCCTGGGAAGCGGCTACCGCTAGAAGGACCCGGCGCGTCTTCAGAAGAAATCTGCTCCACTGGAGAAGCGGCTGAAGGTGAGAGGCTGAAGATAAAATACTGCCGCACACACACACACGCACCACCGCAGACACACGCAGTCGTGACCGTTTTATATCTTCGTTTTTGCATTTTTGATGAGCACACGAGACCGGGTCCGGGGGCGCCTCGAACGCGACTTATGACCGACGAGGGCTTATGAGCTTCTCACCAAAAAAAAAGGAAAAAAAAACACACACACAAAACAAAACCAGATCTTGCCAACTAGCGTGTCTCGGAGACCGGAGCCGGAGAAGCGCTAAATGGTGGCGGGTGGTTCGCATATGCTTTCGTGTCCGCGCTGATGGTGCTTTGAACGATGATTTCCAATTACTTCTGAAGCTCATCTGCTAATAGAACTGTCTTCCGTCATCGTTCCCAGCGCGGTGGATTTCGTGAATTCCGCCCGCAGTAGATCATGCCGCGGTGGTCGAGGTTACTTGCTCGGAATTAGAAATTTATGAGACAAATTACCGGCTGGTATCTCGCTGACATCTTGAGGAAATACCACGTGTGCCGTACCGGCATACGGTACTCGGCGAACCGGAGCAAACCGGTGCGGTGAACATTTACATCGAGATCGGTGTTTAATTAGGTTGCCCAAAATCTCGAGCCGAAATGTTTATCATCGCGCAGGGCATCATCCATGACACGGTGAGTTTTCGGTTTTTATCGAGAATACGAAAACGCAACCGTGCATTATTTACCACCAACAAATGATTCGAACGTATCATGCAGACATTTTAATTTTTCGAAAATTCCTCCTTCTAGCCGGCATGCCATACCCAATCAATCCTAACCTCATGTTTTACAAGCCAAATGGTCTTGGGATTCATGAAAAGTTTACACCCGTTCAACACACCTTTTCACATATTTGCTCGCTCTGTTTCATCTTCCCTTAGCTTTTCAACATATTTTGATCATAAATCAACTTTTAACGATCGACAAAACTATGAAATGATAGTAAAACAGCCCATGCATAGTAGGCAATGAGCGGACGGAATCTTAAAGATGTATGAATCAGCCGGTTGTCAGCAAGTTCTCGTTAGGAGTATAGCGTCTAATAGTTGTTTTTTATTTGTTTATATTTATTTGTTGTGCCATAGGCCAGATTTTCATAATAATTTCAGCTTTTTCTTTAATTATTAGCTTTAGCCAATGTATAGATAAAAGTTCTGAATCTCATATGTGTTTTTGAGCATGAAGACTTGGCGCCTTTTAGAGATTCTTCTAAATCGATCATTTTAAACAATGCGCTTCGTGACAATTATGAATAAAAAAAAGTTGATTATTATAGTTGATTGTCTCAATTTATGTGCCTCCCGCATCGTGGTAAATATGCAAATTCGAACTGTTTCGAACAAACAAACAAAAAACATTCAAACATTGCATCAATTCAGTGATGATCCCATCAGTCGCCGTCGGGTTAGATCCGGACACATATCTCTAGCGCGCACCGTTCTGGTTTTGTTTTTGTCTGTATTATTTTGGCTGTAGTATTATTTGCATAGTTCAGCACGCAGCCCCGCTGACCGAACTGGTGACATTTAACCATTAGCGCAGGGGTTGAGGCCGCACGCAGCCAGCCTACGCGACATGCCTTGCACAGCACCAATTTTGCAAGCGTTTCTTAATGATAAAGAGCAGATGAGCTCAAATTCTTGCCGAACCGGACACGAGAAGTGGACGCAAATAGCGACTGTATCGGATGCGGTTGAGTCATCGGAATTTGGAGCCATATATGTTTGATTATTGGAGCCGCCAGCACTTCATAAATCTTTGGGGTAGTCTTCAGAGGAAGAAACTGGAGGAGAACGAATCGTTTTCCTACAGTCAAATATTTTATATTTTCAACTTAAACTATCAATAATCAATTTTTTTCATTTCATCTCATTCGTTGTTATATTTTTTGTATTTTAATCAAAAATTTTATTATTTGTGAAGATCTCCATATCTTTGAAGATTCGTTGTCGTGTGTTGATTATCATAGTTTAAGTCATTTTAACTATTTTTGTTCTATCTGTTTATCTATTTTTTGTTAAACTGTATATCATCATCGTATAACTTTTGAGATTACTAAACACAGGTTTCTTTTAAAAATGTCGTCTGAATTACTTCATTTTACATTATGATTTTTTTTAAACTGGAATAATTTAAGCAATGTCATGTTTAAAAAAAGTCAATTCCCGCCAGAATATACAGTTCAAAATCAGACTCTGTTTCGGATAAAGCTTGAATGGGGAAATAATGTTGAAAGACCCATCACTTCTGTTGGCTGCACGCGCATGATGTGTACTATGAATATGTTATGTCAACAATCCGGAGCAACCGGCTGAGCTACTCATTTCCTATTCATGCTAACACTAAGCACACAACTCAGCCTTTCATCACGAGCTTACGTTACTAACACCAGCTGCTCCGATTTAATCGACCCCCGCGACTTTGCCAACGTGCCCAAACTTCTCACCAGTAACCTTCACCCTGCGAGTTCGTCGGTGTCCTAGGCCTTGTTTCCCGACCGTGCCGTGCGCGTGTTAAATCTTGGCCGGTTCGCGGGATGTTAAACAACTCCCCATTAACACCACCATACCGAGCGGTCGAGCCTTTCCGCACCAGCTGGCACGCTGGAATTAGATGGAGTATAGTCAGTCAGTTCGTCATTCGCTCTGCTGTTGGAAGCTGCTGCATGTACATCAGCGTCAAAAACCAATAACGGAATGCTCACGCTGGCCGCCATGTAGCAGGGGATGGGAAGGCTTGCGAATGCGTGGGATGAAGCTGTTGGCCGGGGTTGACTCATCGGGATAGCAGAAAGGGACCAAAACGATCACCAACGTTGTGCGAAAGCTCGGAAACCTCAGAACATTGAACCGGATCTACTTATGCAGGAGCCCCGTGGACGAGCGGTTTCCAGTTCTGATCCGATTCGCAGTATAATTCTTCTGGCCGATACGCAAGCGACCGCATCCTGACAGGCGCACGGCCG
Organism: Anopheles punctulatus; assembly: GCA_000956255.1. Classification (NCBI taxonomy): domain Eukaryota; kingdom Metazoa; phylum Arthropoda; class Insecta; order Diptera; family Culicidae; genus Anopheles; species Anopheles punctulatus. The sequence goes on along the minus strand of JXXA01009482.1, from coordinate 10,135 downwards.
CAGGAAGTGCGAAGGAGGGCAGCATGAGCAGTCGGAACAGGCAGGCACGCACGGGCAAACAACTTCACTTAACAACGAAAACCTTCCAACCAGTCTAAAGAGCGCGAGAAAATTAAAAAGATACATAAATAAAGCTTCCCCCGGCAAAGTAAGGTTGCCCGGTTTGTTTTGGGGAAGTTTGTCGTGTTATTTTTTTCTTTTATTCTTAATTTGAATTGTTGTTCTGCTGCTGCCTGCTGCTGCGGATCGAGAAGACCGAGAACGGAGGCCACGATGCTACGATGGAAAACTCATTTGCGAAAAGAATGCGATACGGTCCGCTGTTTTGGTGCTCGTGCAACCGTTCCCCGATTCCCGTTTCCGTCTTGTTAGCCCGCGTGTGGACGTTCTTTATTTGGTGTTTTTTGTTTGCTGTTTTTTTTTAATGCCCCGGCACGAATCACGAATTCGGCAGGCAACGAGAGCGACGTTGAGCGAGAGTTATTTGGCCGGGTCCGTATCAAGATGAAGCATTGGACGTCGCGGGGTATTGGATCGATTTTAAAACTCTCCAATAAAAGCCTAGGAGTCTGACGAAGATAAGATACACTCGCTGTGAGGAAATAAATAAACACACGATACCCAAAATACTTAAAATACCCATAACACTATAATCTAAACTTTAGAAGGCTTGATTGCACGGAACAGCATCAATGATGCAAGCAATGGAATAGGCGGTGTTCTGTTCTGTGACCTTTTCACATAGAAGATCTATTTTATAGCTTATTGAACTCGTCAGGTGTCTAATAAGTGATCTAATTTCAGATAGTTGATTGCTCTTTTCAATACATTACTATGCGAATATGCTGAATCATATGTAAAAAGCTTTGACAGACATATGCGATTGAATCTATGTACATTTTAACTAATAAAAGCCATATGCAATTTGCCACAGACACACTAATGTCCGTCCGACGAGTACACCAATGTCTTAGCGGAAGCCTCGTTAGTGGCCACCGTTTCGAACCGCGCCAGCAAACGCGTAAGATTGGAATCGAAGATTTGCAACGTTCGATACGTGTTAGGTCCGCGTTCCAAACACCCTTTGCGAGCAAGACGAAACAAAACCGGTCACCGTGTGTGTTTCAGACGTCCTCCACAGGACACGGCATAAGGCTCCGAACGTTCGCGACAAATGGGCGACCATAAACGATGCAGTTAAGATGGAATTATCGCAGATATCACACGGTGCGGAAAAAAGCAATTAATTTCGGTCACTTTTACACGGTTTCGCTATTGTGCGAGAGACAATTCTAAGATCGTTGTGGATTAGGGTTTCGGGGGTAGTGTTGGGGTTACCGGGGAAGGTTGGCCATAAATTAATTAATTTTTTTTTCCGTGTGATAAGAACACCGTCATAATCATAATATTAGATCCTGTTTGACGACTGTGATGAATTTTATTAGTATAATGAAGAGCCACTATGTAGTGGTCCAAATCAAAAGCTGGAAGGTGCTGTGCGTTCAAGAGGTTCACAATTTCAATAAAATGAAATATTTGTGTGATTTTGCTGAAGAAGTTTATGTCTATCGCAGAAGTAGTTTATGTCGCACACTTCGTCTGTGATCACAAAAATAGCTCTTCGGTTATCATAAAAATGACTTAAAATTAATATTATTGTAGTTAAACAACTTTTAAAGGATGTTGTTGGATAACATTTTTTTTACAAAAAACTATGTTCACGAAAAGAAATTTATTTTGTAAAACCAATAATCAGTTGACTGGCACAAATGTAAAACAAATTACTCAAACATTTAAATAATTGTATCTGTTACTTCCACCTGTTGATTGCTCTACTAATATTAAGCTGATAATTTCTGTTTTCGGTTTTGGTTTATTATCCTAGGTGCGAATTACGTAGATATATGAATGCATGGATTTTTTTCCATATCTTGAGCTACACTTGCGCCATCTATTGACGAATCCCGACAGACAATTAACAGCTAGTTTGAGTGTGAGAGGGGTAGGTTACAATATGGAATTTTGATGGTTTAAAAATGCTTTAATTCAAGTGATTTAAAACCTCGTACACATGCGCATATCGTATATGTATACGGTTTGTGCATTCGTTTATTTCTTCTTCTTTCTTTTGTTAAAAATTGGAGGCTGGTCAGTACGCTTTTTTTCCACAGTAGCTTATTTTGTATTTTTCCGATCGGAAAAAAGGAAAAGTATAAGTTATACGTAAAAGAGCATTATTGTTGATTAATATAAACTTCACGTGCATTCAATACGTTGCCTCGTCAATCGCTTCCAGTAATGCTACGACTGGGATCCGTGGTTAAACTATGAAATATTTTGGTGACGAATATAGGAGTCTCTTACAACAGCACTTCCTTAACTTTACACATACGACATTGCTATCTTTTCCGGTACAGAATTTGCATGATGAATGCTTGGGAAAACACTTGAACTAAAACGATAACATAATCTTTCACTCTGCCCAATAGATAACGCTACACAAAATGGTAACACCTAGACGAAAGTGTAAACATTTCGAATGTCACTTTGGTTTTAGCTTTGTGGGCGAAATTTCGCAGTATTTAGAAAGAGAAAGTGGATAGTTGCAAAATTCCACCAGGAACTCAAACACATTCTCACTTTCCAAACACCAAACACATTCTCACACACACACTCTCTTTTTTTGTGTTCTTCATCCCGTTTCAGCTTTGCGCAACACACCTTCGCCCACAAACTAGCTGTCAATTATCTGTCGGGAACGGTTGCTTGTTTTGATTGATTGCGACACATGTCGTAAATATTGTTAGCAATAGATTCCGTCAATTGTAAGTATTTTCCCAATTCACTAAAAAGTGTGCTCGATCACGCCAATTCTCCAACCGCTGGTTCTTTTCATTTCTGCTACGTTCCTTATTCAAGTACCAGCTCGACACATCCGAGGATTCTGCAGTAGAGCAGAAGAGTCAGGTCACTACTGGTAGTAACGAAATAGCAGCGAGCTTCCTGGAAGTGACAATGAATGACTTCACGATAGCAGGCAAGTATCGGATCAGCCGCAAGATTGGTTCCGGCTCGTTCGGTGACATCTATCTGGGTATCAACATCACCAATGGCGAAGAGGTGGCAGTGAAGGTGGAGAGCATACTTGCCCGCCACCCGCAGCTCGCGTACGAGCACAAGCTGTACAGGGTGTTGTGCGGTGGCGTCGGCATCCCGCACATCCGCTACTTTGGACAGGTGCGCTCCTATAATATGCTGGTGATGGATCTTCTGGGCCCGTCTTTGGAGGATCTGTTCAACTTCTGCAGCCGGCAGTTCACTATCAAGACGGTGTTGATGTTAATCGATCAGATGATCGGGAGGCTCGAGTACTTACACATGAAAAACTTTATCCATCGCGACATCAAGCCGGACAATTTCCTGATGGGAATCGGACGGCACTGCAACAAGTTGTTCCTAATCGACTACGGGCTGGCGAAGAAGTATCGCGATTTTCGCACCCGCATCCATATTGCGTACCGGGAGGACAAGAACCTTACCGGGACAGCCCGGTACGCGTCGATCAACGCGCATCTCGGGATCGAGCAGAGCCGGCGGGACGACATGGAGTCACTCGGGTACATGATGATGTACTTTATTCGCGGATCGCTTCCGTGGCAGGGGCTGAAGGCATCGAACAAGAAGCAGAAATACGAGATGATCTCGGAGAAGAAGACGTCAACACCGGTCGAAGTGCTGTGCCAGGGTTTCCCTGCGGAGTTTGCCATGTACCTATGCTACTGTCGTGGTTTGGGATTCGACGAAGAACCGGATTACATGTATCTGCGACAACTGTTTAGGATCCTGTTCCGCACGCTTAACTTCCACTACGACTACAACTTTGACTGGACATTGTTGAAAAATCGAGCATTGCAAGGCAGCGATAACTCGCCAGCGGTCACTTCTGACGAAACCAAACAGGAGGAATGACATTAAATATCCTATCATACAATGCTAAGCTAAAAACACAAAATAATGCAGAAACACCACACAACTATTGATAGATTACCAGTGAGTGAACATGTTTTCCAAATATTGACAATAAAACTCCACGAGTTACTGCAGCCCATACGGGTGATCCTAATTCGATTCGAACGCCGCATCGACATATACTACTACTCAAAACATAACACTACTAAAAATGCAATCAAAATATGCAGATTACAAAATTAAAATATCAAGCATACGAATCGCAACAAACCGAATAGTTGCGAGAAGCATAGGAAACGTTGAAAAACGTTCAAATGTGTCCATCCTTGTGACCAGACCAGATACGTCAGCCACTGAACAACGGAATGTATCGCTCGAAGTAGTTCGATCAAGGGAGAAAAACGGATTTTATTGTTATATCATTTCCCGTAGCATTACGATGCTAATATATCTTTTGGAACCGTTTCAAGGATACCGGCTAATAGGTTGTCAAACATCGGACTCGGCTTGAAATTAGAATTCGACCGACTTTGTTCAGCAGGAGCCAGAGCAAGCCGTGAGCAACGTGCTGTATTCCGTGCAGAGAAGATAAGCCCAACGAACGACACACCGCATACTCGGATTCGAAGCGCGCCGCACAGTAGTACCGATCACCCATGTCAAGCCAAATTAGCCACAAACGCAAACGCTCGCCCGCCCGTCGCCGTTAGAAATGAATATTAATAAAGCCTTCGAGTTTTCGATTGGGTTGAGCGCAACATTCTGGTTGCGGGGTTTGGTGCGGATTGCCTGAAACCTAACACCCCATTCTGCAATCGAACTAGTTTAAATTGATAACATATCGTAAAGCAAGCATCACGATGGAAAGGAAGAACGCACAAAAAAACATGCCAACCAGAACCAATGCCCATGGTTAGGCTGTTGTGGCGAGCAAAATGGTCAGAATAAACGACAGGAAGGCATCTCCTTTCAGCGAGTCAACGAGTTGCTGTTGGCGTTCGTAAGCTGGTTTTTATGATTTTACCATCACCGTGCGCACGGAAATAGAATGGAGCAGCTCACAAATCTAAAAAGGAAAATATTTTTCCTTCTCCCCTTTCCGTCACCGATGAGCATTCAACAGGATTCAGAAGCGTTTTTATTTTGCACGCCCGCCGTTTTCGACGAAACTGGTTCACAATTTTGCAAAAAAATCCTCATCGCAAGCCGCAAGGCATCGTATTCTAGAATAGCATAACGAGCGCAGAACGACGGTTGGAACACACAAATAAAACGGACGAACTTGTTTCCATTCACATACGCCACGAAGCATCGGTCGGCAAAGAAGCCAAAATATTCTCCGTGTTCCAAAACTTGCGAACCGTTGTAGAAGCAGACCTTCAAATGATTCGCACAGCTAATAAGTTCTGATTTATGCTATCAAACAACATTAATAAAAATTATTCAAACTAAAGTTTAAATCATAACGGTTGCTTACAGCTGTGTTTTAATGTTGAAAAATATCCCTATACTAAATTATGCAGATTGCCATTTTTCTGAAAGGTCTTAATGAGGTTGTTCTACATTAAATTATCAATATTTATCATATTCTATTCATCATCGTGTTTACAACATTCGATTTGTTTCTAACCTTTTTTACCAATATTTTTATTTGTGGCGTTATGCATTTCATTGGCCTTTTTTATGAGATATCACTTGTTGATACATTGTAAAGCTCGTGAACTATCTATCTAACTAATGTATTCCTTTAATAAGTTTAACGATACGTGTTTTCGGCGTCTTTAAATTATACTTTATTGATGCATTTTTTTCTACAAGCAATGGTCGTCATTTCTTTTCGCTTATTCGAATGATATGTGTCAATTCTATTGATCTTCAATACGCAAACCTAAACGAAGGGCATAGCGGAATGTCTTTAGAAAGGCAGTAAACAAGACGAGGTGACCCAATTCTCCCAAAAATTCCACAAATTAACGGATGTTGTCATGAAATAAGCCTGATAAATTGTACCACATTGTTTCGCAACCGATTGGCTGTGTTTGGAATTTCAGAACGATCAGCTTGGTTAATCTACTCCACGATCAACAGAATCTCGAGACATGATAGCACCAAAGTTTAGCCAGGGTTGGATCAGCTATAGAATTTCCGATAGCTTTGCTACCTTTGTATAGCCCATGGAACAGATTGGGATCGGAAATGTTTAATAATAGCCACCGGCATTCTAAATAAGAACACATCAGGCTAATGATGTCGATTGTTTCTCTCATATTGTATCAGCTTTTCGAGATCCAGTTGGCACATATTATGAAAAGAAAACACCAAGTAAAGCACAATTTAAATTCATAATTTCCATGATAAGTACGGCAAATATAATTATTGTCTCCACCATTGCAAAATTAAAGTGAAACATTTGCCTTTTCGTTTTTCTGTTCCACGAAACCTGTAGTTCATTTCAAGGCAGGCATGGATTTTTAGCGGAATTTTGTGTTGTATATCAGCTTACTTTTGACAATTTTCGACACAATGTTTTACGATCGTTTAATGTTTTTATTATCATTCCTTTCCATTAAGTCCACAGGATTAATTTATTTTCCTGCTATGACTATATGTTCATATTTTCAAACCAGCAGCCAATTAGATTTCATTTACATACTACGCTATGAAATTCAACAAGCGTAAATTGGTTTAAAAAACAACAGGAAAATGTAATCATAACATGAAAATAATTGAATTCTCGAGATTCAATGGATCGAGATTGACATAGAGATGATTAAAATAATCGTTTATGAAAAATTAAGTGCTTTTTATTTTTTATTTGCAGCCACCTTCGAACAATATAGCGCCTAAATGTAGACCAATATTTGTTCGTAGTGTTCGTAGCTTGAATCTGTTGCATAAATTCGCCATGCGCGTAGAGATTTTCGAAAAAGTGGTTGACAGACCAAAAATATTACATCATACACTTAAACTTAAAGATTTTTTTAGCATGTTGAAGTTTGCATATTTGGAGTACGCAACGAATTATATGAGTCAATCACGCGATCATTCGGTAGAAGGAACAAGCAAAGGAACATGAAGGTCAAAGCAGAAGGAAAAAACGAATGCCGCGTCAAAGGAAGGACCCGCGAAAACAGGACATAAGCGAATGGTAAAATGACGAAAAAGGAACCTACGCGCCAAAGATTAGAATAAGCAGACAAATCATCCAAGAAGTTTTCCACGCATAAGATCAACTGATCGTCCAAACTAGAGCAATAAAAGCAACAAATAAAGCAAAAAAACGCATATGGAACAGCAGCCAGACACCACTCGTAAAACTAAAGCGAAAAGAGCAGACAGGGCCACGGAAATTACGGGCAATAACAGCGGACCAAAATTCTAAAAAAATACCGCGCGCCTCGTTAGGGACGGATAATGAAACAACTATAAACAACGCCTACAACCATGCGATTATCTATCATCGTCGATAACGGAATATTAGATTAGGACTAGGAATCTGTGATAGGAGGAGCATCCTAAAACGAGGAATTCTCTAAAATAATCGATGGCATCAATTACTACGAAGAACAAAATTTGACTTCTTCAAAAATAACCGACAGATTCCTAAGTTGATCGAATGTAACAGTTTTTGCCCTTTTCTCTCTTGATTTAAGCACGTCGTGCCAAACTGGCTAGGCCAGTTGGTTTCAATATTTTCTTATTGTTTGGAAATGTTGTTAATTTTTCTTGTATCATTTGAGAACATTTTGTATTGATCTGAGTTATTGTAACATACTCTTTTACTGATTTAATAGCAACAAAAATTATCTAAACAAAGCAAGATTTTTTTGTCACAGGAACATTGTCAGACTGAAACTAATGATGAACTGATTTTAATTTAAGGTCTTTAAGATAAGACGTGCAAAGCACGCAGTTTCCAGACGTTCGTTTTACTAACAATATAAAACAAAGTTTTAATCAAATTGAATCAGCTCTTCAACTCAATACTTGAACGCGTTGTTATGAGCTGCACGGTCCTCAGTTCATGTATAGTTTATGTATAGTTATCTCTTTCACAACACGTCGGTTTGGAGAAATTTATCAAATTATAATACTAAATGCAATCATTCCCAATCAATCATTTCTTCAGTACAATCAAAAGCAGACATAAACGATGATTTTGTTTTAATAGAAAAAAACGAAACTTTATTCTCTTTAACGCTACCTATCATACAGAGGACAATTTCGGAGCACAACTCCCACGCACACTTACAGCTAGCGTCTTACATCGTAAGGAAATGACTGGAATTCACACAGATAACTAACATCACACCGTTTTCAACAAAACAAACAAATGATGCCCTGCCGCTCTACTGGCGGCCACACTGCTGCGGCACCGCCGGGAAAGCGAACTTGGCCGAACTCGCATCCACACCCTCCGGCAGCCCGTCACTCAGCATCACCGGGAAGTAGGCGTACTGACCGGCGGCCGCCTTTCCCTTCGGCTTCTCCGCCAGCGTGTCGATCAGATTCTTCAGCTTCGCCTTAATGTCCTGCAGCTCGTCCTTCAGCTCATCGCACACCTTCGAGCAGGCAGGCTGGGCTGGTGGGGCGTCAGCCTGCGGGGCTTGCACCACCGACGGGCAGAGATTGCTCGACGCGGTGAACTCCGGCTCCGGGACGACTGGGGCTGGTGGTGGTGGTGGAGCGGGCGTTACGCGACGAGTCGTTGGCGTCGGACGGCGGGTGGTCGTGGTGATGGTACGTGGCGTTGGGCGAGGAGTGGTAGGTGGGGCCGATTTCTTCGTTTCCGTGTACAACTGCTTGCAGGCAGGCGGGAAGAACAGATCCTTCCACTGGACGTTCTTCTCCTGCGACGCCTGGTACACGTTGTTTCTGTAAACGAAAAGAAAATGAAGGTGCATTAGCACGTTGCTGTGCGAATTGCATCATACACCTCTAGGCTGACAGCAGCATCCATCCCCGACACTCACATGCTACGCTCCAGGCGCGAGATGTAGATTTTGGTGGCCGAATCCGGTGGTACGATGCGGTATCCCTTCAGGTCGGACACGTAGTGCACGAGATGCGGCTTACCGTCCGGATCGACGAACCCGTAGCAGCCGTACGTTACGTCGTCCGGGCCCTTCACCTTGTGCTGAAAGTGGTTGTCCTTCTGCTTCACCACATCCAGCCCGTACTCGAACGAACCCTGGGGCAGCCGGCCGCTCAGGTAGGAGTTGGAGTTCTTCTCCACGTTTATCTTCACATCGATGCCCTCGTCACCGTAGTGAAGCGCCTGGCCGAACGCGACCACTGTCGCCAACTGCAAATCAAAAGAAAAAGTACAATTTAACTACCCATCAGACACTGCGCGCCGGAAAGGCGAAAAATAAACCACTTTTTGTGTGCCTCCAATAGATAGTCCCTCTCGCCAAAATTACCGAAAAGTGTGCTTCATCAAGCGATAAATTAACCCTCTCCTGACAGGGCATGTCAGCGAAACAAGCAAAATAAAAGTCACACGCGTTTGAAGTCACACCAGCAACGCATGCTGCACGACCTCGTGCTCATTCTAGTGCCACCCACCCACCCACAAGATATATGCGGGTGCCTTGACAAACATCTCCGAACGAAGCTTATCTTGTTCAGGTGACCCACACAAACAACCATGTCACCAGTCACGGTGTTGGCAGAGCTTTTCTTTCTCACTCTTCCATCCGCCTCCCGGCAATGAGTTTGTGCTTTTTTATTCGCTTCGAATAAAAAAGCACACACTTATAACTCAATCTATCGATGCGCACGATTGGTGGGTGGAAACGATGGATTTATAGATTATCACCTTTTTTATGTTTCTCATCGCTTGAGGCGATTATTTTGTACACCATAATCGGATTTCCCTTCGTAATTGGATCGTTTCTTCGTACTCTGCCAAGGTACTTTGGTAATAATGGAGGTGCCTAGTAGCTAGTACGAATGACGTGTGATAAATTGTTTTCTTTTAAAGTGAGGGTGTTTCATGATATTGGATCATGTTGAAAGGTAAGAGCATTGCTCAAAAAGGTGGGGGAAAATATCACTGTGATTTTAAAAACATTTTTTAATTTCGTGTTTTGGGATGAACTTTTTTTAACTAAACAGTTTTTTTTTTAAATTAATGTGTTTATATTTTAATATTTTTTATTTT
>JXXA01009481.1:0-15751 GCA_000956255.1 Anopheles punctulatus | reverse complement strand
AAAAAAAAACAAAAACAAAAAGAAAAAAGGCAGCGCTCACTATCAACAGTAACAACAGAATCAAGCTCGAGCCACAACAACAGCATCGATCATGTTATTTATTTTTTTACCATCCGGCTGCAGCCCCTACTCCACTCTCAACGAGACGGCAGGTTCACCGCGCAGTGCAGCATGATTCGTCTTATTAGTTCCCATGGAGCTGTTGAAGGCTCCATGGCGGTAGAGAAAGGGCTCGCACGCTATGTGCGCTTGTGTGGATCGCCGGGCGAGGCAGAACGCACGGACAAAAAAAATAACAAAATACACGAGGCAAAATGTGCAAATAATAATCACATTTAATATTCGCTTACTTGCTAATTTTGAATCCTCTGTGCCCCGAAATTTGATGCGCCTCGAATGCTCCTTGAAAGCAACGATCAGCTGATGTTTCGAGGAAGAAAAAGGACACGTTTAGAAGTGGCGGAGTATGAACGAAAATAAAAAAAAAAACAAAAACAAATTTCCTGCACCTTTCCAGCGTCGCATCATGATTATTAAATTTAAATCTTCCCCCTCCGAGAGTGCTTTGTCCATTAAATCGCACTAAAAATAAGTTCATTATCCCAACCGCGATCCGCGACCAGCGCGCACGAAGGGCTAACGGAAAATATTGACAGCGAACAAAAAATACAGGGAACCCTATCGACGTTTTATTAGCGTGGATATTCTTTTTCTTGCGTTCGAGAAGCGCAGCAAGGAGCGATGAACAAAAAAAAATGGAAGTAACTAAAGCGAGCGCGGGAAACAGGGCTGCACGCGGCAGATAAAATTCGCACAGGATTCGCCCTACCCCTCCCATCACCCGGGCGCAACAAAACAATCGATCGCGATGTTGTGATTAAAAATAATATTCACTCATTCTCTTTATCGCGCCATTCTCCACTCGCCACGGTGCACCGGTACTCACCAGTCACTAGCAGTGCATTATTGGCCAGTCGCACAGGGCGCTGTGTAGGAAAAATTATACCTCGCGAGAAACAATAACCCGCACGAACGCAGCGCGCTAGAACAAGGACGCGATCGATCCGCGCACGCCACGGATACGTTGTATGCAGATTATTCTGTTCCACCGCACTCACATTATCGCATTATGCCCTTACCGTAATCACCGCCCTCCCGTAACATATGACCTCGATCTTACTTGAGTGTAGGTTTTTTTTTCTTTTCTTTTTTTGGGGCATTTTCCCACCGAAACGTGGCTGCGCTGTTTTGTTCTGCTGTAGCCGCAATATCCTCCCACGACGACGCTGATCGTGTCATCGTGTTCGTCGCTTAATCGCGCTTTCAAATCTTTCGTTTTCCTTTCATTTTATAATTACTTTCCACGATCGGGGCTCGGTCCGGATCATGTGACCCTCGGCTTAGCTCAGCTTACGATTCAATTTCGGGTTCCATCATCGAAAAAAAAACCGGGCGAATTTAATTTCACAACGATATGTGTTGGACGATATATTTACTTACCGAAGGATTTTTCGCGCCCTTCCGGCTCGGCAGGTTCTGTGGATTGGAGAGCGAGAGGAAAAGAACGAAATTTAATAATCGCAAAGAGTGAATCGATCTCAACATCTCAAAAACCAGCGCGCGCACTTGGGATAATGTGTGTTTTTTTTTTTTTTTGCTGCTCGTCCCGATCCCGTATACTCCAGATCCAGATTATCGTATCCCGCGTGCCGGTCATGTGAAGCAGTTCATGCCGCAGGAAGTTCCAAATTATCGTAATTATCGTCAACAATACGGCGGTAACAACCCGGCTACGGGGCCACAGATATCTCGTCATCGTACGAATGGCGCGGCCACCAGTTGCCATTTATGAGGTTGCCATCAGATGTCCGTCGATCTCTTTCCGTCTTCCGGGCCTGATCGGACGAGCGTATTCAAATATTAAACCGAAACGCCAGCTCACACCGAGGAGTGAAGAAAGGGGAAAAAGTCGTACGGAAATTATGACTATTCAGCTTCCCCGAGCATCACCTATCTCCTGCGCGAGATCATGGTTCATCACACACCAATCCAAAACGGAACGCCGAAGACGCCGCGCCGTTCGGGCTAATCTCGTGGCTCGCTCGCTGACGAGAACCCAAACAGAAGCAATTTCCTGAGGTGTGTATTCTATCTTCCACCGGGCATCTTCCAAACCGGAGGCTCGCGGAGATAAATGGTGATGATGATGACTCGAATCAAATTTAAAATTTGAATATTCAACTCCAAACGGGGCCCGCGGGTTATTTCGGGAAATTGAAGCCGGAGCCCTGGGACCCTGGGAAGGTCGTTCGAGATTTCGGGGCGCACGTTGGACACACATCGCAACAAGATTAATACGCTAATTCCGCGTGGCCGCGATTTACACGATCGCTCGCCGGTGATGAGGTTTGCTACTACCACTGCCTCGTCGCCGTCGCCATCGTCGTCGTCGGACACCTAATTTCCGTCCCACCGAGGGGCGCACGGGGACACGGGGACACGGGGAACAACTGCAATTATTGGAATTTTACACCTCTAATTTCACGGAAGCTCACAAGTTTCCCAATTCCCGTGTGGCGACTCCCGGCGAGACTAAAACCCGACCGATCGAAGATAAAGACCTTCTTCCGAGAGTTTCACCCAATCGCTCATGGGAGGTGGGAAATAAATAATCACGCGAGTGTGGAGGAAGCAAAATGGAAATGAAATTAAAATGAAGCCATGCCGTCGCTTCTCCCGCCGGTTTCCTCCCAGCGTTGATCATCAGTCATTTTTGCCTAACATGAATCTTTCAAACAGACACACGTAGATAGCTGGGTTTGTTGGTGCAAATTAACATACGATGGCTTCCCGCTGCCCGCTCTGGAGTACGACATTCCGAAGGCGACAAATTAACGACCAACCAGACACACCTGAGTGACCGGAGGCGCAGGGGAGCTGGTGGGCAATCTTATCTACCGCTCGTGATCGGTTTAGTTCGGTTCGTGTTTTGGGGTGGTTAGATTGGCGTGGCGTTACGACTCTCGATTGTTACGACCTACAGACGGACGAACGGACGCGGTCGGGAACGCTGGAATGGTTTTACGAGCTTGTAATAATTTTCTTCCAACGCGAGGATCACGTCAGTGGCTTGAGTCAGTGGCGTACGATGACGTTCTGAAAACTGTCACCCAGTGTGTGCTGCACAGTCGTATGCGAACCCAAAGCGAAACAATAAAAAAAAAATACATCGTTGCCCTTAACACGCTGCCCACAAAGACAATCGTCCGATCTAGTTTGGTAACGAATTTTATGTGTTTTTCTCCAAAACGACAATGATAAACGATGAGGAAGTGAGAAAAAAGGAATAAAAATTGTCAAATAGTACAGGCAATTATTCTAACCACCGTTCCGTGCCGGAAAACACTGGGAAGTTGGCGGTAGCGGCAAACGAAGCACCGGGCGTAGATTCGGCGCGATGAATTTTTATTAACCTTCTTCTTGGCTACCACCTACAACGAATTTGTCCCACTTCGAAATTACATGCCCCGCTCGAGCAGGACGGTGTCACAAATTGTCACATCGGACCGGTCGTAGGGTAATAATTTTCGGCTCGTTTCGACCGCTCGGGAAAGTTTTGTTTTCCGGTTTAGCGACAAAGAAAAATCGCTCGAGCAATAATTGTTCTCGAGCGAATTGAGGCCGGCTCGCCGGTGCTGTCTCGTGCTCATTTGAATGTCACAGTTTCGTCTTGCGGTGAAAACATAATTACGCAACATCACGAGATCATTATCGCGATCGAGAAAACGAGGGAGAGAGGAACCGTAATGACTGATATCTTGAGCTGATTATTGCTTTTTTTTCGTTCGTTTTTTCGTATGTTTCTTGCTGCCGCTGATGATGCGAATGCCGGTCAGTAATGACATGCACAAAAGTGTCGCAAGTGGTGATCATTTTCGACAGCTTGTGGCTCTAAATTACCGGCCTCGCAATGTTGGTCTCTGGACGCTGAGATAGAAAAAAAAATACGGAAACTGATCTAGACGGAGAGATTAATCAAATATGAATTTTTAGTCGCTCGACAAACAAAAAACAAAAACGCTAATTGAAATGTAACCGCGTCCCCGCGTGTAACCTGAATGAAACCTGCCAACAAACAGGAAAAAAAACACAGCGGTTTTACATTTTCGGTTCTCATGACCGGCGCCTTGTGTGGGCCTTCAAAACAAATCACTTTTTTTTACTATGGTCAAAACTACCATAGCTCTCCAATCTCCTACGGCGCGAGCATTTAAAAAAGAGGGAAAAAGAAACGAGCCCTCCACGACTGCTGAAGTTCGTGCCTGACGTCTGCACGTCACAAACACCTTGACAAAAGCTGTCCCTTTCAAGCACCAAGTTCGAATGCACGGGGGAAAAGGGGAGTGCGAAGAGGGGAAGAAAGAATTAAGCTTCAAAACGCGATCACCGAAGCCGCTAACCGGGGGAATGAAACGCCGCACGGAGAGGGACTAAATTAATTTTTAGTATTTTTTATTCATTACTTTATTTATTGTTAAGTCATTGCGGCTGCCGACGGAAGAAGATGGGCGAAGAACAAGCAATGCGGCTTGCGCGCATGTGTGTTTGGCTTGCAACGACGAGCCTCGCCGCAGTTATGCATGCCTAACTAGCCATGGTGCATCGGTGCGCGTTCGGTGTTGCATCGACTGAGACTAAACCGACACTCGTTTGCGGCAACACTTTTGTGTTGCGAATAAACACGGCACCGGTCGCTTGGCTGTGTGTGTGTGAGTGAGTATTTAAATGAACTCAACCCCCGTACGGGGATGTGGTGTGTTTTTCCGAATGTAATGTGTGTTAATTATCGTTATTTTTGCTCGGCGGCGCGTTCGCGTCATTTACCTGGGGCAGCTTTACTGCACCCGCCTTCCGCCCGTCTTACGATATCTCACGGCAGCAGTCCCTGTTGGTCGTGTCTGCCGGCCGGAAAGTGTTATGTTTGTTTAAGAAGAGCTTTCCACCACCCGAAACCGCAATGTGTAATCCATTCGCAAGAGGATCCAATCCGGACTGGTTGGGCAGAGCGACCGAGACGGAAGCGACGCACGGGAAGAGCGAGCGAGCCAAACAAGAGCAGAACCACACATCTGGCTGCTTTTTCTCGCTGTCATAACGATATTTTAATTGCGCCACGGATACGACGATGGATCGTAAGCCAGCTCGCCAGCCAGCCAGCTAGTCAGACTCGCCGAAGCCTCCGCAAGCATGCAAATGATATGTTAAGCGAGTGCAGCATAGCGTGAATGATTCGACCGATGCTCGCACCCCGATAGGGTCGTGCTCGAGTTGTATGAATTTTAAACGCTTTAGATTCGGATCAAAATCTGACACTCTCCGTGGAGACTAACGAATGTTAATCTGGAGCGCACAGAACAACCAGCTGCAGCTAATTGGTTGCGCCGTACGTTAGACAAACCGACGCAGAAATCTTCAGCGCTTCCCTCCCAAAGATATAATCAATTTTCGGTTGGTGTATCTTTATGACTACCCAACAAGTGGCCCACTGGAAGGGCCACAAACTTTAACTACCCTCGTCACCTGTCAGTGTGCTGTGTGTGCGCGTCGTGGCAGTGTGTCCATCGCCGGCTGCACTGTACAGCGAAACAAGTGGCATGTAAAATTTATTGCTCATTTAAGTCCAGCGAAAAGGCACAATAAAATTTAATAAATCAGAATGCTACAAATTGCACAACTTGAGACGCCACAGCGTAACCGTGTGCCCTCGATCGAACCACCCACTTGTCGGTCCACTTGTTGAAACTTTCCCACAGTTTTTCAGCACTGCTTCCCTACCATCGAGTCCCTACCAGCAGGAGTGGCCCGAAAAAGCGGTGCGTGATCCTGATCCACCAACACCCTGCGCTGGCCCATACACCACACTATTTAAATAACAATCATCACCGGGAAGCCCAGCCCGGGATAATATATGCACCCTTTTTTGCTCCTTTCCATTCGAGATGTTTTACTCTCCATCGACATTTCAATTCCTTCCGGGTTGAGTTTTCACATCATCAAATCAAATAATAATAAAAAAAGACGAAGCACCAATTCAACCTTACCGGTAAGGCACGACATCGAATTCCTCTCAGCATTTCGCCGCACAACGATACGGAACTCCTGCCTTAATACCTTCACCATAAAAAAATAATTCAAAAAGTGTCCCCTTTTAGCCGGCTGGAAGCGAAGAAAACCTGTAGAATGAACATGAACATTATTGCCTGCGATTTGCCCGGGCCCGGTTGCCCGCCCGCGGGGTAACTTAACATAATAAACGATTTTTTCATTCGACTTTTCCGCAACGCACGTACAAAGAAAACCCTCCGAGGGCGTGCGGATATACGCAATCACTGTTTTGTTCCCACTGGTTGTGTCCTGATCGCGCGCGCGTCATCGGCTGCTAAATAAATCAAAGGGTTTTCCCCCTTTATTTTGCACCCCTTTTTTAACGGAATGGACGAGCTTCTTCGGTGTGTGTGTTCTGTGTGCTGTCCAACGCACTTGAGCATGAAAAGAAGCGTGCACGAAAGAAGTCGATAAACACTTACGTGATCCGAACATGAAGGACTTTCCTTTAGCGCTCTTCTTCACTCTCTCTCTCTCACTCTCTTATTCGTTCGCTCCTTGCGCGAAGGATATCTCGTCGCACGTAGTGTCACAGCGAGAAAGAGGAAGAAGGGAAAAGGAAAGTGCAACCGCACCTCCAAACACCCAACGCCCATATTGTGTGGCTGACACGAGCCAAAAACGTCAAACGTCAAGGCGCCGAGGGAAACCCTCCGGAAAGGGTTGCACATAAAAGGGGGAAGGAAAGGGAGCGGAAGTCTTTAAGAAAACAAATCCCAATTTCCAAGGCGCACGGGCCCACGGGCCCACGGGATCGTTTGTCGATGACTTTAAAACCGATTATTTGATAGCACTTCGGAGAGATGATTTATTTGATGGAATTTGATCGGCACGTGGGTTAGCTGTGTGTAGCGGAAAGCAAAACATGTGTTTACAGCGAGCGATATATCTACCCCTTGTGGCTGCTACCAACCTTCCGCTTACCTGACTCTTCCTGCTTCTCGTACGGTGGCGACTCATCTCCACCGTAGAACTGGCGATACAGCGAGTGCCGTGAGGAGGCTTTGAACTTTGACATACTGAAATCGACTGCACTGTCCGCAGATTTGTGTACCGCTAGCTGCTGCGACGTGGGCTGGTTTGGTTCGTCCGGTGAGGTTTGAAGACGACGGTGAAGGTGATGGTGGTCTACGAGGGCCACTCCATGCGAACTTAACGGAGCAACCAATAGCGGCATAATCAGGACTCGATGTCGCGGCCGATTGCGCTCTGTTTTGGAAACACCAACTCACACAAACGCAATCACTACCCTAGCAATTTTCACTCATTGTCACGGTCTTTTACTACACGCCGATTCGATTGGTTAAACGGACTGCAAAAGGACACACACACACACATGCACGACACTCACTGTTGGAACTTCAATTAGTACCGTCTGGGATGGTACCGGGCTTTGATGTCTTCATAACTCACTCATTAGCACTGCAAGAAAGTCGGATGAAACCGGGAAGGTATAGCGAGATCTTCATTTGGTTAATATTTACATCCATCACAATTACAGACATTCGCGATGATATCGTTCGGCCTTCTCCGTCTCGCTTTTTCTCTTCTTCCCGCTGCTCATTAGGCTGCAGGTCTCCAAAAGACATACGGACACACGGCAAACACAAATTGGTAGCAGGTGGCCGACTGGCTCGCTGATCTCTGATGCGCGATGATGACGACGAGGCTATTGACCAGTTAATCTTGTGTTAGCCCTTGCGGCTAACCTCACAAAACGACGCACCGTACACACCTGCCCTCGTCTCAGATTGATTAGCATACAGCATGGCGCAGTGCTCCAGGACAGCCGGACCGGACGGAAGACGGATCCCTCCTGTCACGTGCTTACGCTTCGTCCTTTATCGCGCCGGCAAGATCTTGATGTCCCTTAATTGTTCCGCTTGTCCCATTACGCTTCTCTAACAAACTTTCAAACGACCGTAAAAACAAGGTGCCTTGCCCGCGTGCTTCCCGGATCGTCGCCATCGGTCATCGATAAGCATCGAACGGTGCGAAGCCCGCGGTACCCACCGCAAGCGAACAGGTTTATTAATCATCGTCACGCCGTTCTTATCAGCCTACGTGGCACAAAAGTGTCACAATCGGTAACTTGACTTTATCAGCCGATTTTGTATTCCAATAAACAAATTACCGTCACATCAAACGAGGCACGGCACGGCCTAATGAAGGCGCACGGAGAAGCCACACACGTTCACGGAAAAAAAATAAAAAAATCAGCCCATCGACGTCGCTGCCCACCGAAACCCGCAAGAAGCAAAGAATACACAACCCACCACGAGCGGTCAGCATGCGTTCGAGAAAATTATCGAAAAATACCCGAGCAGAATTACGATTCGATTACGCTCCGATCATATAATAGGCACCACTCCACACACAACAAAAAAAAAACCGGCACCACCGAACAAAAAACGCTTATTTGGGAGTTTTTTTTCTTGTTGTTGTTGGGGAAAAGATGCTCACTGAGAAGATCGTGAGAAAACGGAAGCAACGTGTTAGGAAACGTTTTGTGTGTAGATTTTTTCGAGCTTTTTTTTTCGCGATCGTCTCACCACCACCACCACCACAAGGGTGAAGCTGT
This sequence comes from Anopheles punctulatus, assembly GCA_000956255.1. Taxonomy (NCBI): domain Eukaryota; kingdom Metazoa; phylum Arthropoda; class Insecta; order Diptera; family Culicidae; genus Anopheles; species Anopheles punctulatus. The sequence goes on along the minus strand of JXXA01009481.1, from coordinate 7,005 downwards.
AAGTGAGTAAATTTTGCATAAATAATTAATAATTGATCAATCTAACGCCGCCCGATATTTTGATCACCTCCGCCCCGCTGGTGGGACGTGAGAAAATATGAAACCCGAAGGTGGTTCTTATTGCCAGTTCGGAATCCTTCGCGCCCTATTAATCGATTCGTGTCGGTCCCCTCCGTTCTCGGCACGCCGGCCGCGCAAGCCGACCGGAAATCGCCGGAAATCAACGGAACTCCGTGCGCTCCACTGTGTGTCCAATAATTGTGCCACTCGCGGTGGATCTTCTCCCACCCCCCCGCGTTGGCTTCGTTTTAATGTAACCGATGCTGAACGAACACATCGCCCCGAGCGATGGGAGAGGAAACGTGATGCTGCCTTGGGGTGGCTCATCATCTTCCGCGGCGTTTTCGAGAAAGATTATTTCAATGTTATTAAAACAGTATTGGTCTATCGGCCGGAAGTTTCGAGCGATCGAGCGAACGCATTATGCGAAAGCCTCCGAAGTCACCCTCGATGCTGTAATGGTTCTGCTATTTGATGATGTTTTTCTCCCCCTCCGCTACTGCTCTCCTGCTCTCTTGATCGCTCCTTTCTTCTACCATTTTCAGCCCGACACCACGTGCTTCTTGTGACGCGTTTCTTCCGACGTTTTCTTTCCCATACCCACACCACCTGAACCTGGTGCTGCACCCGTGGAGGAGATTCCTTTGTACCGTAATTGACGGCAATTATTCTAATTTATAATGTTTCATAATAATTGTTTCCCGAAAATGTATACACCGACAGCGCAGGAAAACAACCGTTCCGGTGTAGAATATTGGGCCGCGCGCCGGTCCCAGATATGTTAATAAAACATTTCATTCACAAACTAGACCCAATGGGTCCGGCCGTTAGGGAATTCCCGCAGACGGTCGCGGTCGTCGATTGCCGGCAGATCGAATCCGAAACCCACCTTGCTGCACCAGCCAAGCACACCCTGTGCGAGGTGAAAATTATGAGCTTTGATCAAAATCGCGGGTCAAACAACATACATTCCAGCAGGCGGGCGGACCAGCAGTCCCTTACAGACCCACAAACACACACACACACACACACACACAAACAGGTGAAAAAAACACCTCCGAACAAGCGAACGGTGATGATTGGCGTGTTGGCAAGATTGTGCCGCGTTATGGGATGAATTTATGAATGCCCATGATGCTTTTCCCAAGCCCTCTGACCGCGGGGTGGGCGCGGTCTCGGAAGCCCACGCCGGCAGGTGGAAGTCCCCGTTGAAGTTATTATTTATATGCGTTTAGCGATGGAAGGAAAGCGGCAAGCCACTCTAGCAAGGGCCGCGGCGCAAACCGAAACCCGCCCGGGTTGTGGTGTTAATTGAATTAATTATAAGGAACCGACCGCAACCGCAGCCAATAAGTGCATTAATTACAGTATCGAGAGGCACCAAGCATCAACAAAAAACCCGACCGACCGAGCTGAGAACACGGGCAGGCCGGGTCGGGTTGAACCAAATTAAAATGAAGCCAGTAGCCGCTAACTGGTGCGCGGGAAGATTTTTTCGACCGGCCAGTATTTTTTCATTTTTTCATTTTTTGGAATCATCTGAATTTGAAATTGAGTGAGATAAAGATCCTTTCCGGGGCTAATCTAAACGGGCGTGCAGATAGGGCGGTTGTTTGTGGGTTGATTTTTCCCCCCTCGCCTTATCAAACCATTTCACCAAAGTTAAACTCCTCATTTGTTTGCTATATTTAAAAGCAATCAGAAAAAAAACCATCACTTTCCTGCGTATGGAAACTTTCCCAAAAAAAAGGAAGGAAAAAAGCAAACTGTATTGTTGAATCCAGCAAAGCAATCTAACGAATTAATCAATCACCAGCACTGGGCGTGCACGATAAGCATGCATAAGCGAATGAGCGGGCGCTTCCCCGCACCTATCGGACGGCCCAGGATTAGAACCCATTTAGATAAGCAAAAATCCCCGGTGTTCCGAGTATTTCTGCGTTTTCTGCTATGACAAGCCTACCCTACCGTGAAGGCCTTTTACGAAAGGTGTCAATAAATCCTATTCGTCAATTCAAGCTGCCTGCTTCCAGCGCAAGTAGATTACGCTTCTCATTACGCTATTTCTATTACTCGGCCTTTACAGTGCAAACAAGCCCGAGAAACTTCCTAGTCACGGTGGTCATTACCGTTTTCGCGGGCAGTGTCACGAGGAGCGCTCCTTATCGCGGTTGGGGCGTATGAGTTTTTTGCATTTAGCATCCTTAACTTCTTATCGTCACGGTTTTTTTTCGCTAAGGTTTAAAATAAAAACTTAATCGACCTAACTGTTGGCTGTGAGATTATAGGGTCAGATTAGCACTATTTTCCATGTGCCAGCGAATTCCAAGAATGAACGCGAATTTCGATAAGATTTGGATTGTAAATTACGTTGCATAATGCTGGGAGTAGTTTCATGTCAACGGTCACCGATGGTCCAACACTTGCCATCTGACTCATCGTGTCCGATTCGTTTCCGTTGTCACCATCGCGTCATCTACCTGACACTGATAGCGACGAAGCGGCTTCTTCAGCAAGGCGATTCAAAAAATTCCTCCACTATGGTCTGCCCATTGATTGATGAATCGTTCGCAATCCGTTTGAACGAACCGCACGAGAAATGATGTTCCTACTGTCAAAACGAACGCTTATCTACGCTGCTAGCGAGCGATATTCAAATACTTCGCATCGCAGTTAAATCAACATCAACATGTAGGGCGGGTTTTCTAGAGCACACACTCGCTATCAAACAATGATTGGGGCTCGATAGCGTCGCAATCGGGAAGTTTAAAAATACTTGTCATTGCAATATCCATACAGGGGGAGTTTTATTTTTACGACAACCCCTCATTTCCACATCTTAGCATTTGATTGATTTATACCCTCCGATCGGTGCGGGAAAAGACGTGACATCGGCCCACTATTTATGGACCACGCAATTAGAGACGTGCGAGTTAGCGTTTTCACCGATCATGCTGATTGTTTCCTGCTGATTAGCGAAACACCGAAGGAAGTATGTAAAGACCGCCGCAGGTGATGGGCATTTGCAAAACTTGCGAGCTCGAAAGGAACTCCTACCAAACCGTGCTGTTATCGTCTTGGCGTTTATTCTCGGTGCCAATGGGTGTCACGAAACGAAACCTTGTATGTCACCTCGTCGGGAACCGAAACTGTCAAAGATAAGCGTGCTACATTTATCAATTAAAGTTCAATCCATTACATCATTTGCGCCCGGTGCTGGGTAATTTCAGGAGGAGGAGAAGAAGGTGGGAAAAAAACAACTCAAAGTCAAATTCAAATGATAATTCAAATTTACCGTCAACGCTTGACAGCTTACAAGCGACACGGTACACACGTACACGTGCGAACGAGTCAAGTTTATTACAACATATTGCTCCTAACCTCTTTCAGTCATTCTCACTGCAAAAAAAAAACAAAATGAACGTGGCCAAGAAGTTGCCACCAAACTGTCCTAGACACTTGCTGCGCCAACAAGAATAAAAATAAAAACCTATCGGAAATTGTACGTACGACTCACAGGCGTACGTATCTCATCGATTTACTCACATCGCCCGGTGGGAAAGGAGCGTAGGGCACACATGCACACGGCAGTGGCGGTGGGGAAAAGTGTTAAACGTGAGCCAAGAAGGGAAAGCTGACTGATAAGAAACGCCGCACCTTGCTGCTCTCGTCTGGGCACCTTGAACAAAAATAATCGATATCAATCGACGAAGTCAGCGACGAAGCGAAGCGCTGACTCCGTGTGCGTCTGTGTGTGTGTGTGTGACAAGGCCTGCGTGGCCTTTCTTAATCTTTCGCACCGAGAGGCATGCCCCGGTACGATGTTTGCCTTCATGCTGCTGGTGCGGAATCTTCTCAGGCGTTGGAAATGAAGACAAGTGTAGTAAACGGAATGGGTGCAGTGGTCGAACAACCGCCGCTGAAAGGTCCATTGCTCCCAAGGCGCATCACAACCAGAACGGACATTAGAGTCCAGATGTTTCGTGTGTTTCGTGTGGTGCTTCCGAAAGCTTCCGCCTTAAAGGCAAGATGCCTAAATTCATCCCGCCGAACGGTGCCGGTCGGGCCCCGAATAATGAAGGTCGATAATGAGTCGAAGATGGAGTTCGTTCGGCTGCACGCTTTGCGTGTGTGGAAATAGCGTGGCCCCGACGCTCGTCGGAAATGACGTCTCGTTTGATGACGTAGATGTCGCCATCGCCGCACGTCACCTCATACCGTTGCCAAGGGGGGAGGGGGGGGGGAAGCGGACAACATCCCTGCGGGCTATTTGCGCGGATTTTCCCTTTGCTTCACGGCGGCACACCAAACATCCAATCTCTGGCCGGATCCGAACGATCCGGGCCGTAGGGCACTCGCCACTTGAATGATCCCGTCTATCGTAATTCTGGCCGCTTTCGCTCTCTCCCTCTCTCTCTCTCTCTCTCTCTCTCTCTTTCGTAATGTCTCACATCATCTTCCTGCGATGGTGCCGCCGGCGATGGATGGTGCTTGTGGTCGCAACCGTCTTAGAAGCTCATCGTAATCATTAGCCCGTTCCCTTAAATACTGAGCCGTCCGGAGGCGGCGAAAGCAAAAACACATTTCGCCACGACGCTTCTTCCCCTTTGCCTTCAATCCCACCCGCGTGTGGAGCCCGAGGGGACCCACCGCCACGCACAGGATTCTAGGACGCAGGTGAAGGTGACGCGGTCCGCCCGGAAGGATTCTGGGCTTGGAAATCATGCGTGACGAAACGATGACGACAAACCGCAGTGTGGAAACGACGTCGAGCGGGTCGATCGATGAAAACGGAAGTCAGCTGATTGCGTTGAGCCGAGTGGTGGCGAAGGTGGCAACGGGAAACGAAAGTCGGAACGATAGTGATGTGAATGTTGTTTTTCGTGGGGCCACCCGGCCGCGTGTGTGTGTGGGTGGTAGCGTAATTATTGTGGTAGGTTATTTTCCCCGGACGGTCAATCAAGACGATTTTTTTTTTTTAGCGTTGTTGTTGTGCGTGGAGACAGCAAAGGCTCCTGGTAAAGATGCTCTCATTAATTACGCGCTGCGCCCGACATTCAAGGCTTGCTTGAGAACGTGGGATCGATATGTGGTTACCCACAGCCCGCTTCATACGGAGCCCGATTGCATGGTAAACCATTACCCTCCGCAATAGGGGAATTAATGCAATTCTCGCACCTGGAGGTGTTTACGTTCACAACACGATTAAACGCAGCAGAAAGTGACGACACTTAGGGTGCCACCATTTTAAAATGTCGCAAAAACACTGTCGCAGCATAAATGAAACGAGGAATTAAATCGCCCATTTGCAGCAGGCATTGAATGCAAAATAAAAATCACTAACACCACTATCGCGCGGCACCAGATGGAATTCCTGCACAGATGTTCAAATCGCTGCATATATTAGGCAACCATTTGTACAGAAATAGTTCCCACCTCTTGCACACTACAGCATTTTTCACAATTGTTCCAGTTTTTTGTTTGTTCTTTGTTTCGCTCATTGCTTCTTGTTGTTCAAAGACATTTTCTGCTAATGTAAACAAGCGTCTCTTATCATTTATGCAATGCTGTACCCGCGCGGGAGATTAATTAAAATCACAAACACTTTGTAAGCCGATAAACACTATTTCGGGCCGATTTAAAAAAACCGTTTAACAAAGCAAACGCTGGCGCACTATTGTTGTGAGCCTGTTTTGCCGACGGCATTTTACTGCGCGCTTTTTGATGGGTCACAGTTTTTTTTTTAGGTTTACTTCATCAACAATCGACAATCATTTTGCTTGTCATTTCCCGTCGGCTATTTAATCGCACATTTAAATTCCAGCCACCGTTGCTGGTCGGTAATCTTCCAAACGGTGTTTTGCTCTTATCACTCGATCACTTATCACTTATCATTTACCTTTAGCGTATAATTCGTTTGCATGCAACACTTACACGGCACTTGTATTTTATCGCTTACTGCACAATCTGACGCTATTGGAAGGTTTTCTTTGCTGTAATCCTTGAAACACTCAACACCTGTCGGTCGATATTTGCATGCGAATGCTCAGAACGCTTTCGCGAAAATAAAGAATAAAACGTGTAACACCGGTGTGAAACCAAACTCGGTGCGTAGGAATTCTCCTCTTCCAGCTTCAGATTGCAATAATTCCGGTATCGTTTCGGGATGTTCGTCACAACAACATCTTTCCGGCGTTGGGAGGTGTGTTTCAAAATTTGTCGTTCCAAATTTCGTCCCCCAAAAGCCGGAGAATAGGGCGCCTTGGCGACCCCGAACGATTTGTCCCGCACAACGGCACACACACGGCACGGCACACCAAGAGCACGAACGACGACGAGATCGCGCGGCCAAAACAAATCGCAGCTCGCTGCGGCTGCTTCGCGATATCTCAAATTCGTCGATGATCGTTCCGTTCAGTTCAATACCGACTGCCCGCCTGGAAGATCTGACGGAATCGGACGTTCTGCTCGAGTGGGAGGGAGGGTTGGTGGTGGCGGCTTGAAAGGTTTGAAGAGACCGGGGTAGGTGGCAGGCAAGCAAGTGTGCAGGTGCGTGTCCTTCACAATGTTAGTGCTGCGAGAGTGTACAGACGAGCGCACACACACACACACACGCGCGCGCGTACACAAACAGTGGGGCACACACGATGATAATAACGCGATAACACACGCGCGCGCCTGTTACCCAACATACACGCGTGCCGTGGTGGTTTTTCCGGGCGTGCGAAACAGAGACCGCATCAGGTGCAGAAAAACACAACGCCCGTCCTGGGCTGAATTTTTCCCGATTTTCCGTCTGAAACCGGCCCGGCCCGTGCCTTTGCATGTGGTAGATAACAACACAAGCGAGAAACCGGCTTACACATACGAATACGAACAATCGCGAGATACGCCACGGGGAAACAATAGCAACAGGAAGGCGAAATAGAGGACGAGCGAGAGAGA
>JXXA01009480.1:0-14681 GCA_000956255.1 Anopheles punctulatus | reverse complement strand
GCAAACCTGGGTGCAACATTTATTTACATTCTTCATACCGAATAAATGACTGCATTCTAATCGAAGGTTTCAATACCAAAAATGCAACTTGACTACAGTACGAAATTACTGCAATGTAGGGATGATCCTTACTTTTGTATATGTATATATATATATGTTTCTGAAACTCATTTCTTTGTACACGTTGCTCATTCCAAAACCCGAACCTGTCAAATGCTTGGCACTAAACATTAATGGCGTGTCGAAAACGGCATTCCGATTCGATACTCTGTCGAACAAATTTACAATTCCTGCACATGTTGGCGTGAGCACCTAGGAATGTCACATTCCACAGCCCAGCCCAACGATTTCGAAAGCCAGACATCTTCATCTATATTTATGGATGGCATAAATAAGGAGAGCAGGCTTCGATCTTATCATTTCATTTTCAAACCAAGCGGCGAGGAATAAATAATCAGCACGGTTGGGTGTTTTTTTTTTTTTACTCTGGGTTGGTCGCTGATTTCCTTAGGCTTTCCTTTAAAGAAGGCAAAACGCGGGACGCCGATTACCATTTTGAAACTGTGTTACTGTTTGTGTGGATGCCATTTTTTCGGTTTTTCCGACACGCGTCATGCATGATCCGGGACGACGATGCTATCTGTCGCACGGGTGTCGTCACCGGGGGAGGTTTCTCGGCAAAGGTCTGGAACGCCCGGAATGCCACAGACTCGTAAGTAACAGCGAGATGACGACGATAGCGGGGGTAAGTTATGTAGTCTCCTGCACAGAGCGAAGAAATTTGTCCGAAAACGTGCGTTTGTGCGTTTGTGCAAGAAGAAGTAGGTGAAAAATTCCTCCAGCAGCAGCGGCAGCGGCAGCAGGGAGTGCGAGAGTGCGTACGGGATTTTTGGAGATGGGGCGACTAGAACAGAAAGAATAACATGCGAGTGGAAGATACTTTCCCTTGGAAGCACAAAACAAACGATACCGGTAAAGATAAAGGGACAGCTCGGCAAACAATCGACTTCTCGTGTAGCACCCAGCGTAACGTTCGCATCCGTATGGAGAGGCATTTAATTAATTTCCAACACTTTTCCCCGGGACTTTCGCCGTCCGGGAGTTGACTCCGGGTGTCCGGTGGTGTCCACATCCTTATCTTGGTGGACATATTTATGTCCTTCAGATATTTGCTCGACTGTTGTTTCTAACTCCGGGCATTTAAACTACTTGACCTCGCTGGGGGGCGAGTAGCAAGACAAAAAAAAACCTACAACAACACAACAGGGCGACTCTTGTTCTTCTTTCTCTCGCTGAGGTTTGCTGCTGGGACGCGTTCGACACGATAAGTCGAACGGGAGGGGAAGAGGACACAGATAAGTCGTCGCCGGGCTCCCGAAGTCCTAAAGTCCCGAAGTCGACAACACTATTAAACTATAAATCTTTGCGGCGTGGGTATCTACCGGCCATTGTGGAGTAAACGAGGGCAAGAAAAATAAACACGTCCACCTCACCCCGCCCGAAACCGAATCGGCGGAAGAATCATTAACCGTGACGAGGCGTACGGGACAGGCACGGCGTATCTGTTGTTTTCATTAGTGCTTGCGGAAAAAGGCTACGGACATCAGCTTCTGTCATCGTAGTTCCGTGCTCAGTCGGTCAGAAGAAATTGATTATTTCGGGCATCGAGATATTGCGATTCGTCGAGCGGCGAAGACGATGATGGTGTGGATTATTTGGCTGAATGGTTGTAATTGAAACGGCAGGGCAAGGTACCTTCCCTAATGAGTTGCCGATGTCCCAAGACCGAGAACAAGTGTACCCGCCCGGGAAATAGGCCGTGGTCAGCAGGTTTGGACGATGACGTGGCAAACACCGGAAAGCTGTGATACGCTGCTTCCAAAAGAGTTACTCCAATCGATGCACTCTTCCTTGGTCAACCAACGGCCACGGTGTGGGGAGTTTGGGATGAAAAATAGACGTTGACTGACACATTGCCCATTCATCGGGGCGGCCGTTACCCCGCTGACCAGCGACCTGGTGGGTGTGTTTGTGTGTACCCACATATATGTCGCACTGTCAATCTCCCCAATCCCTTATTGGAATCGAAACCCGACAGTCTCCGTACCTAGTACGTCCACTAACTATGGGGAAGCACCCGGGATTAGGCGCACCGGGTAAGTTATGCACCTCCCTAATGCCAACACCACCGAGAAGTGACCTGATGGTCGGAAAGATTAGGACGAGACTCTTCAGACGTCCGTCCCGACCGCCGTCGACTTAAGCGTAAGGCCCACACTGGGCGTTAAATGAAGCCGAAAGGATTTTGGCGTTGTCACACGCAGATGACGGATCCTGGCGAGCAGCGCCAGGACCGGTACAAATTTGCTCCACAAGCTTCCCCATTTGCCGTCCGGGACGCACTTTTTCAGTTCACTTCTTTATGGTAATGAGCAAACCCCGGGACGTCGGTGGACGTCGTCCGAACCTAGCCTCCCATCCCCGAGGAGCGCACTGTCACAATAGCTCGCACATATAATCTAATGTTTGATTAAGTTTTGAAACAAATATTAATCTGGATTACCGGCGGTCCGGGTTTATCTTACCCCGGACCCGTGCACAGCGTACGTATCCCCCTGTAGGTGTGTCTGGGGTTCCGAGAACACGCCGGACATCTGCATCTCACCGCAGAAATGGGGTGCGCTGTAAAGTGCACTTTATCTTTCGATCGTTTTGCATGCGCAACCACCTGCTGATAATAGACGTACCCGGCAATTACCGCCACATTCTCAAGACGATGTTCAACAGCGTTCGACCAATTATGATAATGTGCGATGGGCGATAATTTAGCGCCCTTCTCCGACTGCTATCCGCTTGCCGGTGGTCGCTTTCCACGTGATTGACCATATCCGAGCTGACGCATCCCTGCACTTGGCCGATGGACGTCCCTTCCGGACGTCCGGTGGATGCCTGGCGGGCCAGGTGGATACGGATTTATGGTGATGCTTAAAATCCGGCAATACTCACGCTGATCCCTCCGGGTTCGAGGTTCATCTAAGGCAGTAGCTCGGTGCGTGCGAGGGGCTAGAACGTCCAGGAGCAATTATCTATGCATCGTCATCTTTTCCCGCAACCGCCCGGATCTTTATTGACTCCCGGTCGATGGAGTTTGCGCTGCGGTAAGGAAATAAAACCCAGCATGACGCATTGTCACTGCCAGGGTGCACAGGGGGGCTGATGGCGATGAGCAATAACGTCGGCAAATGCCGGACCGAAACTCATCAACTGCGTGACGTTTCTTCCACACATGTCCGGTCCGACGTCTTCGGGCGGTCAAACGGATTCGGTACGCAAGTGTCCTGCCTCTCGTTTTGTTTTTTGCCGCAGTCACGTTCGAATAATTTGCTACTCCGGGGGGTTAGCAGGGCGGCGAGGCAGCCCATACGAAGCGCCGTCGCAGGTGTCCCTCATATTCGTCAATCAAAGCAAACAGTGAACCCGCCCGGAGCAGTCGTTCCTAATAAAACTAAAAGCATCCAGGGTACGGTCAGGGTCAGCGAAAAGTGTGGTCGAAGATTAATTAACGTTTAACATCCCGCACCTGGACCGAGACTCGTGTATGCCGGACAGCTGGCAGCCATCCTGGACGCTTTCTGCAGACATTGCATTTGAATAGTCGGGTCGGGAGGCTACGGTTTGGGTAATGGACACCCTCCATCTTCCGACGTCACTCATCACGTCTCGGCACTCGTCAAAACGTTCTCGGCGATTTGTGCAGAGCATCATGCGCCGACTTCTGGAGATATCTGAAAGTGCCGAAAGCCGGGACACTCGAAAACACGTGTAATTATGAAGCGCTTCCCCTGGTGTAAGTGGGTGGTATGGAATTGATTCCATTTCCACCTTGTTCGCTCCGGTGCGCGTTCAATTGTTTGCGCCATCCTCACACGGGCCGACCATTACAAGAAATTGCGCATTGTACGCCCCCGGGTGGGCAGGGCAGGACGGGTACTTGTCTTGAGGTAGCGAAAAAAGCAGGACCAGAAAAAAAAGGGGGAAGACATTTTTATATTCATCGGTTTTTCTTTCTCGTCTTCAAACAGCTCACGAGACAGCCGTGTGACCCCACCAGGCCGCGGTCCATCACCCGGAGGGAAACAAATTCGTCCGGAAGCAAATTCTCGAACTTCGTGCTTAAGTATCAACAAATATTTGCACCGGTAGCGGGCAACGTGATGGGTTTTCCCGCACAAGTTTTTCGGGCGTGGGCCCACCGCTACCCGCTTCCATTGTCCTTTGGGCCGTGCAGTTTTTGGCGCGCCTTGGGTTGCCTTTTTAGAGCGAAGTGGTTTGAACTCCCTGGAACCTCCTGCTGGGCAGGAGCGGCAGGTCCATTTGCCAACATCTTGTTGTTTGATAACGGCGAATGATGATGATGATTTCTTTTCTTTTTCATCGTGTTTCTTGTGTGTGTGTGTGTGTGTGTGTGTATGTGTTTTTTTTTCTTTTTTGTTTCACCAGCAGACCCGTCTGGACGGACGCGTTCGTTCGCGCTTAGTCATCCGTCATCCATTCCGCCGCCTGGGCAAGTGTTTTTTGGACGACGGCCAACGAAACAGACGGTGGCCCGGGCTTTGTTGCGATTACGCCCGTTCGCCGAGATTTGTGTGCAATATGCAATGCCCTCGGAGACAAAGGAGGCTTTCTTGCGCTTGGTTAATGGTGAAAATGCTAGCGTCCACAAAACGGGTCCACTCGAGCGCTCGCCCAAAACCAGAAAACAAAAAAATCGTATATATTCACACACCGAAGAGGGAAACAAAACCGATTGGGTGGATGAATTACTTTTTTTCCTGCTCGCTTCTCCCAGTGCCGCGAATTACTTTCCCGGGCAATCATTTCCCCGAGCGCATTTTGCCAAGTACGTCAGAACACCCCGGAAGTGAGAAGTTTTGAATGGTCTTACATTATGGCGAGGTCGATTCGCGAGAAAGATGAAGAAAAAAAATGTCGTAAACAATGGGAAGGACTGGAACGAGAATATCAAGATTTTAAGATATTCTTGTTGAACATAAAGAATCGCAAGCAATTACTCTTGACATTTTTTTTTTGTTCTGCCGTACGCAAGGTTGAGTTTGATGTTTCGGCACACGGAAATGATGCGGAATCGCGACGCAAAACGGTGCCCTGTTCTGGAGGCTAGAGAATGGGTTTCAAATGTGCTTAACAGCTAGGATCTTTGCAGCTAGAATCTAGTAAGATCTTTAGAGATGAACCTAAGGCTGATGTCAACTTAATATCTCTGAAATCTTACGATTACTTCACCACGAAATAATCCTTTTAGACATGGGGAATATAATAGAAGAGACATCTTAGGTACTATCTGAACATCTTTTCTGTATTTATACTATCTTTTACATATTACGACCCTATTCTATCCTCAATATATCAACCGGTCTTGTAGGTACCGAACGACTTCCTAAGTTGCTAAATGCCTAACACTCTTCTACACTTGGGTTCAGTATTTGAAATTATATGTTATATCTATTTCAAATGTAAACAAATGCAGCTAGTTATTACCACTCGACTGAGCATGTAAAACAATCCCAGTTCAAAGGATGCACACCGGGCTAAATCTCACAGATAAATCAGCAAACATTGCACCGGTCAGCAGAATTCCCAGCTACGGATGCTTCGTTCGACACACTCGGGGCTTTAAACGCCCGTAAATATAATCCTTTCCTTCACTTCCATCACGACCGATCTGCATAGGTGATGCAAGTGTTGCCTGTTTGCATGTGTGTGTGTGGGAGAGTAATTACGGTCCAGTTGATTGCAAAATCCATCCACTCCAATCGCTCATCCCGATGAATCAGCCGATGAAAGCGATATTTGCTCGCACACGCACCGGTTCCCCCCACAGCACGCATTATTGCTCCCTTGATAGGTGCAAGGAATCATTAAGCATCTTACACGCACAAAGAAAAACGGGCCAAGTTAACGGTGGCGGACATCTTCGGGCGCTGGAGAGATGCCGCAATCGATTTGCATCCACGAAGAAACTCCCGGCTCCAAACTACTCTCCTCCACGGGCAAGGGCAGTGACCGCTTCAAGGTGCTGGAACGCTGCAACAAAAGGGGTTCGCCAGCACTCGCAACCCTTTGCGCTAAGATGTGGGGAAATAAAAAGCGCGTGTCAAGAAATCGGGCGCAACTGCAGGCTTTGAACAAAAAAAAAAAAAAATATATATATATATATATAAAAGAAAGGGACTTTTTCCTTCCCGAGTTTGTTTGTTAAACGTACGTACGTACGCCCGGCGGTGGAGGCAACGCGGGACGAGTAATTATTTTCTTATCCCCGTCCTCCAAACGCAACACGACGCCTTCGGGACCGCCGTGCGATGCATTTCCGAACCCCTGTGTTCGCTCAGCACAGCGCACAGATGTATTTTGCAATATTTGCATAAAATCTTGCGGCTTCTGCAGTCGAACAAAGAAATTAATGCAATGCTTGCCCGCCCGCCCATACCACCTCCCCCTGACAACATGTTCCTTTCGGGAAGCTGCAAACGGCAACGAATCCTCCTGGTTTGTGCTGAGCAGGTGAAATTAAGAGGAGCGGGTGGGTGGTGGGGAGGGGGAGAGTAAGGTCATTGCACTCGGGTGGAGTTGGTCGTTTTTTTGCATAATCCCTGCGCTCATCAGCCAACCGGTTGGTTCGTTTCCTGTTTTTGTTCAGGCTCCCTGTCAAGATTGGAGTCCTAGGGGCGGCGAAGGACCGAAGGGCCTGGGGAGGCACGGCGGTTGGGGACTCGCTCTCTGCCATTGTTCATCGCCTCTCCCCTGCCCTGGTACGCTAGGTTACTGGGTAAATAGGGCAAATTCGTCCCTTCAAAAAAGGGGCAACGATGTGTCAGGTGTCACGTACACATCGAACGCACATGCACACAGGAAAAGCCCCTGTTTTCTCGCTTTTGTTTCCGCGCAGCATTTGCAGTGGAATGCACTTTCCTGCGGCTAGGCTTCCGCCGGTCGCTAGGGTGCGGTGCAGGATTTTATTTCTGTTCGTGGAAGGATGCGAAATTGCGTTGCAGTTCGGATTGCAAACCCCCCGGGTGGGCATGTCAACGCGTTTCGAAGCTGGGAAAGTGCGGCTGCTTCCAATCTGTTTGAACCGAGCGCAAGCGAGGCAGTAGGGAAACGAGCATAACACACACACACGCACACATGCAAGCACGTACTCACAATTCCGGGAGGGTTTAAAAATTAAAAACTGCAACGCTATGAAACCAATCTTCCTCCCTCAACTTCAAAAAAATAAAACGCTGGTGTTTCTTTCCATATGCTACTTGTTTGAAAAATCTCCCTCTGGAAACGTATATCTCGTGTTTAAACATCGGTCGTGTATATATTTACAAGATACTAGCTATTTTAGATTGGCAGAAGATGGCAGACTGAGTGTGGGGAAACGGGAGGGAAAGTAGGAAGACGGATACCGAACTATCCGTTGCCGCGTGTCGGTACGGGATTTGCGCCCTGCTGGCGGGCGAAGAGCAGCAACGGTTGGCTGTGGGTGAACCGTTCGTGTAGCATCTGGTAGCTGCCGATCGTGTTGGCCTTGGTGCCGAGGCACATCTTGTACTGGGCCTCCTCCAGGCTCTTATCACAATGTATGGGATGGAAGATGTGCACGAGCGACGGATCGGGCGCCCGGAAGATGGCGAGCTCTTCGCTCGGCGGTGGTGCCGGTGCCGCCCGGCTCGTCACGTTCAGCGGATCCCACCGGCCGTCGGCGATGGCCGCCAGGCGCTGGTTGCCGCGCTGGTTCAGTGCGATCACGTTCTCGAGGAACTTGACATCCTCCAGCCCCCAGCCGGTGATGTCCGTGCTGAAGCCCTTCAGGTCCGGCCGAAGCAGGTCGGCTTTGTAGATGCCGACCAGCCCGTACCCGAACTGCCGGAAGTACCCGTTTTCGTTCGTGATCGGGTACGGGGCGGAGAAGTTGAGAGGTGGTGTCGGGCGCGTTTTCGTGCGCTCGGTCGTGGTGGTGCCCGGGCTCCAGCCGGGCGCGAGTATCGTGTCCGGTGCGTGCGGATCGTACTCGCTGAACACGATCGGCAGATAGATCTGCCGGTGCCGGATCACGTTGTGCCGGATACGTTCCAGCGACTGCAAACTAAACACCATGTCGACGTCGATGAAGAAGAGTATGTCCTGCGGGTCGCAGTGCGGTGAGTGGATGGCCCGATCGAGGGCGACACCGCGCGAGAAGTTCCCATACAGCTGCAGGTAGTTGATGCGGGCGGACGGATACCGCGCTTTAAGGTTGTCTAGCAGTGCGATGATCATCGGCGTTTCCACCGGCTCGAAGTACAGCGAGACGAGCAGATCGGTCGCACCGTCCTGTCGCAGCGCCACCTCCTCGTAGTTACGCAGGAAGCGCATGAACGTTTCCGACCGGCCGGCCAGCGGAATCACTAGCACGATGCGATCACGCTGACGCACGGCAGAGGGCGCCGAGGTGCCGGTTAACCGCTCGAGCCCATTGAGGAGGGATTTTACACGATGCGAGATACGATCTGTTGAGGGGTGGGAGAGAAATATTTGTATGAAACAAACACGCTGCCTAACGCCGGCAAGCGCCACTTACCGAGCCCGGTCACGTTCGTCAGGTGGTGGGTCGTGTCGTCAGTGCTCGGTGACGGTGGCCGCCGGGGGCTGTTCGTCACCGCTTGACTAGGCACCACACCGTCGACGATTTCCCGCACGCGGATGTCCGTGAAGGAGCGCTGTATGTACAGATGGCGCCTGACCGGCACCGTCATCTTCTTTCCACGGTACTTCTTGTACACCAGCAGCAAGTCCAGTATCAGATCCTGCCCGTACAGGCTGTTGACGCGCATGTACCCGTACAGCAGCTCCCGGAACTCGATAACACGCCCACGCTGCCGTGAGTAGTTGTTGATGTGCTCCATAATCTGGTGCCGGAACGAAAGATTGAAGCTTTATCGACGAGCACACGCACACCATGCACGCTCGCCAAACTTACCTCCCGTATCACATCCGTCAGACCCTCCTTGAGCGACGACTCCGTGCGCCGCTTCGGGTTCGGATGCATGCCCGAGTAGAGGCTTTTCGCGATGAAGTCCCACTCGATCACCTCGTCCACGGTGCGCGGCCGGTGCCGGTTGAGATCTGGTGCGGCACCTGCCAAATGTGAAATAATCAATGCCGGCTAGCAGCGAACGTCTTCCGGTGCGCGTAAACAAACGCCCTTACCGAGCACGTTGTGGTCGCCGAGGTAGCCGGCGCTGGTTTCATCCTGCGGGAAGATCGGCACGCCGGGTGCCAGATTTTTGTTAATGCGCGGTATCTGCAGCAGGGACGTCATCTGGGCGATGTCGCGATGGAGCAGCAACGACTCCTGCCGCAGCTCTTGCGCCTGCAGCCCGAGCATGTACGCGTGCAGCCGGTACATGAAGGCGGGCTTCTTCACCGGATGGAGCGTGATGGCGCTGTGGACTTCCTTGTTCTTGAGGTTCCCCGAAAACGCCCGGTTCCCGCTGGAGTTGTGGTGCAGGATCGACTGCATCTGTAGGTGAGGGATCGCGCCATTAGTGTCACCCTCGGGTGCACTTCCCACCCCCTCGAACACCACGCCTTACCTCGTAGTTCCAGGTGCACGGGATGCCGGCAAACTTTTGCACACACCGGCCCACCTCCACATCTTCGTGCGTGCTGTAGAGATTCTTCAGGCAGGTCGGTATATGTGGCGCGACGCGCCGCAGCGTCTCCCGGCTCATGATCACGCCCGGACCGCCCATGCAAAAGTTCTCATCGAATTCCAGCGACAGCAGCCCGAAGTCTTCGCTGTTGCCCCGACCCGCCTGCCCGATGAACTGTGGCTTCGAGCTGTCGATCGACCGCAGGAACTTCTCCAACCGATCCGTCCGGATGTACACGTCGTCGTCCGCCCGTGCAAACCACTCGAAATGGTCGATGTAGTGCTCGTACATGTAGTGCAGCATCATAAAGCTCTTCTTCTGCGGCGGGTATCGGTCGTCCACGCCCCGCAGCGCGACCAGCGGCAGGTCCGGTGCAACCGAGTCCTGCGAGCTGAAGAACGCCACCTTGCCCGGGACGCGCTTGCCCCACGTCTCGTACACGGCTCGCGCACGACCCTGCAGGAACTCCTTCGCCGTCATCACGCCCACGAACACCAGCGTGTTCTGCGAGTTGTGCGGCATCTCCGACGGCTGCAACCCGATAATATCCAGCGCGGCTGAAACGAACACGACTTCGTTAACTTCGGGTAGCAATAAAAAAACAATGTGAATACACCACGCAAGATGTCTAAATCTCAGCGCTGGTTCAATTTTTCCATCAGTCTCAATTGATGCGGGCGCAAAGGAACGCTGCTCGAGCGCGGCGGCTACTTGAAGAGCCGGCCGAGGGCAATTTTCCTATCAAAACTAGCGCACCACACTACACACACATACACACTAGACGTCGGAAGCGGGTTGTGCCGTGCATAATGCGGATGCATTAGTGTACCAAATTGCTTCTCGCTCGCTGGGTTCGGTTTAATTCGTTCCTTCACGCGGACCTCGACACTCGAGATGGAATCAAATTTCTTTAACGCGGGTTGATCTTGTACAATACATTGCCGATTGCCGTTCTCAGTTCGCTCTGAGCTCCTATTTTTGGGACACTGAATCGCCTAACTGTGCGTATGATATTTCATAAATCACTAATAACGTGTTCAGCGTCTGCCCCATGAGAGAACATTTCTTTTTGTATGCTTGTCTAATCTGCAGTAATATAGGCATTGCACATAAAAAGAAACATTCCGTTTTTGATATTGTTTTGTTTTCTACTCTCGTTGTTATTCTGTTTTTGCCGTTTTTGGATCTTCTTGTAGCAACCAGTCAAAACTACTCAGTCTAATCAAAAACGAATTAAATCATTGAAGGGAAATCCACTAGACTTGTGTTTGTTGCAATCATCGCTTCAATAGCGAAATACACATTACTTAGCCAAAGATTATCGAATGCCATCTTCGAGTGCTTGCTCATCCGGAAGGAAAACTACCATTTGCCCGGACTGTGTAGCGGCAAACCAGGCTATGAAAACAATCACATAGACAGCGGGTCTCGAAACCTGATTGATCTCTCGCAGCGCAATTGCAGTGCATGGTCGCGATATTTACATGTCCGTATTCTAGGAAATGGTCTAACCACCCACATGGCACAAACATGTGAAGCCCACCCAAACGGTTTGGCGATAAAAATAGGCATAGGGGCCTTAGTGCACTCGGTGGGTTTTGCAACGGCAGATGCTGTACGAGCTGCAGTGGTCCAGACGTCCCAGCCGTCTGGAAATATCCGCCGACATCACATAATGGGAACGCTTTGTTCAGAAAGATCGCGACCGCCGTCGATTCTCCACTTCACTCGCTGCGGGAAAACCCATTAGAACGGGAGGCCTCCGATACAATTCCTACGTTTCGAACAGCGTCTTATGTCTCGGAGGAAAAGTGAGTCGTAAGCGACTGTCTCGCCCCCGCTCTATCTGGTAGCCTAATATCGGGCAATTTGTACATGATGAGAGCTCGGTAAAACGAAACCAAATGGCCCGTGGCAAGCCGACACGGAACAAAAGCGCAGGAGCCGGTGGCGGAGCAGCGCAACCCGTGAGTGGCGGGAGAGCATAAACAAATTAAAACAAACACGGAAATCTCGAACCGGTGTGTGAGTGGAGCTGCTGCGGCTAACCCGTGCTCCGTTATCGCGACTCTTATACACACACCCCCCGCACCGGGCACGATCGCAAATCACTTTTATGGTCGGATAAACATTTTACAGCAATTAGCGAATGCGTCTTCGTCGTCGGTCAATAGATTGATGACGCAATATCGGTTTTATGGCACCCGGTGGGCCATCTCATGGCTGATTATAAATTCATTGCATTGTGCCCGTCGCTCTTCCACAGCCGGTGTGTGACGCGTGGGGCAGCCAATATAGCCAAACTACGACCGGACACATTTCTTGCTGATCGGTTTCGTTCGGCTCCGGGACTGCTCGCCTGCCGCTACGGGCGTTCTGGAGATATCGTTTGACGTTTCCGTATCGCAGAACTTACATTTCTGTTTCATACTGTTGATGCTGTTGCACATGCTGACGATTTCCAGCGTGCGATAGTTGCGGACGAACGCACCGACGCACATTCCCACGATGATCCCGAACAGTCCGTACAGAACCTTCTTCCGCTGTGTCATGCTGACCATTCCCATCCAGCCACAGCCAGTCGCTCGCGATCAGGCCAGTCGGTTCGTGTTTCGGTGTTTGATAATGTTGAAAAAAATCGCGCTACGGAGAGAGCACTGGGGGTAGCTAACTTAACAAAACTTTTAAAAAACGCACAGACACACACACACACACGCACTTCCACTTCTTCTAGTTGGTGGAGTGGTGCGCTGAATCACACGGTGTCGATGTCAAGCCTCAAGCACAGGCAGCACTGCCGCTGCCGTCGGTTTGGTTGGGCCGCGTCTCCGGCGGCGCCGCTGCCGTCGCCCGTGGCGTCTCTTGCGCAGTGCCCGATGCGCACCGGTGTCGTCGGGGTCGGTGTGGGCGGTGTTGGGGGCCGTCACCGTGCCGCTGCTAGTGGTCCGCTTGCCACGCACGAGTAGCACTTCCATTTGCGCCGAGCCGAGCAGTTCGGTGCCGCGTCCGGGCGCTCTGACGTGGTTGCGCTCGGCACGACGGACGGCGTGGATGTTGCTGGACGGGCCAGCTAATCGACGTCATCTAAGCGGTCCTCCCGCCTCCCGCAACTCCTCTCCTTCGTGGCGCTCAGTCAGTCGTCGGGCTGGAAATGAGATGGAATGGGAGAGCGGCGTTAGATTAGTTGATGAACTCGAGGTCGCCGCTAATTGCTTCGCGCATACTCCTGCACGCCTAGTGAGCCCCACGGTGCAATCTTGCGCGGTGTGTGCCACCACTCTAATCAACCTGAACCCTTCGCTCAGCCCGCCGTGGTAATTGCAGCTGCCCTGCTGCACGGCGCCAAACCGGCACGATTATCTTGAAGGCGACGCGGAACGGCAGAGCAGCAGCACGTTATCGATCAGGCGATTACGTCCGTCTCCGCTGACCCTTGGCCAGACCTTGCAAGTACCGATTCGGTGCGAGATCTCCCACCAAGTGCCCAACCGAAGCCGATCAGGGTGGGCCCCGATTGCTGCGAATCTTCTCGGCGCAATCAGCACGCAACAAGCGATACCTTCGACGTCCAACTGGCGTCGCCGCTGAGGCAAACTAGGTCCCGATAGCTTCACGGTCCAAGAGTTGCGGATGCGTCACGCCCGCTCCCGGAGCACTTCTGCACATCTGCTGATACCGAAACCCGATACGATAACAACCGCAACCGCGACCGCGACCGAAAACCCGAAAACCTCACGCTCTTATCGATTTGTTGCCCTGCTCCTAGCTAGCGTCCCGCCGGTATTGGGCGGGAGCCGAAGGGCACTGGGAGCAACCCGCCCGAAAAGGTGATAACAGCCATTCGCCCGGACGGTACGGTTTGATTTTTCGCCCGGTATACTAACCGGGTGTACGACATCAGTAACAGCAGCAATCGAGGAGGGCAGCAAACAAACAAAAAAAAGAAAAACACCCCCCCCCAAATACAGCACCGCAAGCGCCCGGGAGGGTGAGATTTTCGTTCCGCTGTGCGCCGAGTTTTGCGCAACTCGCTAAACTGGCACACGCGAAGGGGAAGGGGATAGGGAAAGAGAAAGAAAGCCGAAAAAACACACGCAAACACTCATGTAAAAGAAAAAAAAACCCCTCACGCGTAATGCCGCGCGGGGAAGGCCACGCGAAAGCAGAAGGTGTTACCGAAATAATCCTCGCAATGCTCGGTACAATCTGGAATGTGCGCATTACGCATTAGGTAAGCACTGGGCGGATGTGCGGACATGCCGGGGTGGGTGGTGCGTCTGCGGGCACGGGATTAATTTAATGCTAATTGTTACGTTTGGCAGGGGGTGGTAGCGAAAGCGAGCGAGCGAGCGATAGAGAGCATGTGGGACAAAGAGCGATGGTGTAAAAGAAGTGAAGCCCCGAATTATGTCGCTTGTCTGAAAGGTGCATCGAAGATGCTCTCCACCGGGAACATCTTCGCTAGGTGGTAATGTTTGGGATTTTGCACGAAATCAGGGTTCGAACAGCATTTGCGATGGAGATGGTTTTTGTTTCCAAATACTGACAGCCTAAATGGGTCCTAGCCGTCGACCGCGAATAGTAGGTCCCCGGGGAGGGGTGCTGCCGGCTCGGCGAGCTTTCTGTAATGTTCCAACGAATGTACTTCAGCCGGCAGGTCTCGCTCTCCGTACGGTCTCGTTGGAAGGCATCTTTGAAATCTGCCGAAGAGCATGCAGCAATCGTGACCTCGAGAGCGCACGTCCATCCATGTTTGCGAAGACGTTGCAGCGAACGGTCGACGGCGCCGGCACGTTGTTTATTAGTACGGCTTGAAATTGCGCCTGCGGGACGTGAACATGTGTTCACATTCTTGTGGCGACAGCGGCTTGGGGACGGGCTCGCGTGGGGGGCGGGGGGTGGAAAGGCCCGGCAGAGTACCACGCGTACGATTTCCTGTATATTAAAGCGGATCCTCCACCCCGGTCCCCCCGC
>JXXA01009475.1:0-16601 GCA_000956255.1 Anopheles punctulatus | reverse complement strand
CGCGCAGCGTTCCAGCAGCCAAGGCAGGTTTTGGACCTGCGGACATGTTAATCTCTGCCGCATTGCTGACGTGCACACGTGTCCAAAATCGGACGCGGTGTATTGTTTCAGGCACTCGCACTCGCGTCCTCTCTTACTTACTTACGCGGCACGGTGCTGGGACACTCCAGAGTATCTTCGATTTTCCGAAACAAAAAAAAAAGTACACCCGCACGCACGGAAATGTGATCGATAAATTTCCTTTCCTTCCGTACTTGCGTGTGCCGCCGCCGCCGTCCGACCGGAGCAAATGGTTTCATATTTAAAAAACAATTTTCTATTTTAATAGCGGCGTCAACAACTATTAAACGCACCCTGAAAGTCGTACATTATTGTAGCCGGGGGCGGCAGGAAGGAGGAAGGAAGGAAGGTTGAGATTTATACTAGGCGGTAGCGCTCGTAATGGCCCCTCAGTTCCGGTTTCATAAATGTCAGGCCAGTGTTTTTAATGTTCGGTGGTACTTTGATTCTTTTTATTTTTTTGTTGCTCTTAAACGGATTTTCCTCGAACCGTCGCATCGTCACCGTAATGAGAAAACAATCGATCGCCGGATGTGTTGAAGTGGCGAAACATTAAAATCAACAAATTTGAAGACAGGCTTCCTCGCCGAAGCGGAGGGAGATAAGCTCGACGTGATTTTATTGGAATTTAAGACGCGCCTTAGCACGCTTCTATTCGGTTGTTTCTTAAGCGAAACATGCGTGTGTCTTTGTGCGAAGCTCGTGTCATAAATGGGCTGTACAAATTGATGTCCTTTTTCGTCGGGATGCGCATGTTGAAGTGTTCTTCAGCACCCGTACGACGCGCGTCACAATGGGTTTCGGGTGGTCAGCCGTCTCAAATATCGTGCTCGGAAAAGCGCGTCTTTGTACGTTGTCTAGTTGCCCCCGACACGCGATATGTGATACCCGATTCCTAGGAAAACACATTCACTCTTAAGCAAACAAATGCGGCACGTGCAATTCGACCGTCGTCCTTCCGAGGGAGGTGGACAAGAAAGGATCTTGAAGGTTCTTTTCAATCTGTTTTCTTCAACTTCATGCAATTCCTGAAAAAAAAAACCGATCATAACTCGCAGGACGACACGATCAATTCAGCAATCCACAATGGAAAAAGGATCCTTGGTGGCAATAAATGGTGTTGCGGATGATCAGTATCGATCAGAAAGCAAAGAAAAATAAAAGGTAGCAGGATCTTTTTTCCTCTGCATTGCTGCGATCACCGTAAAAACAGTGAACGCAGCATTAAAACGCACGCTCTATCAACCTGCCCCGATGGAAGTTGTCAAATCGATCCGTAGGGATCCGTAGACCGCCATCTGCACGTGCACGTTTATAAACTCATTTATTTATTAAAAGCTGAAAAATCAGTGCCCGCTCCCGGCGAAACATCTGCCCATCTTCTGCGTCTGCTTTCGTCGGGGTTCGTTTTCGGGGTTTGTGTCTTCGTTTCTTGGTTTTGCATCCTTTTTTTTCAACCGTTTTCCTCTTTCACTTTCGGTAACGGCCGTGGAAGATGCTGCACCGAGCACAATGCACGTCTAGAAGGCAACAAGATCAAAACCGGTAAGGAACAGACCGACCAGCCGACCGTCCGGTCGAGGAACGGCACGCGCGTCTGCATCGGGGCCCGGTGTCATGTCCTTGCTCGTTCCTTCCCGAGCGTACTGCGCGATCGAGACGATATCGAGCCCGGGTCCAGCTGCAACCAGCCTGCACTGCGTACCTTCCCCCGGGGTACGGGCACGGTGACGACAAGGATGTGCGTTGCTGCCGCAGCCAGATCGTCTCGGTCGGCGCTGGTTCGGAGCTATTGTTCCGCAAGTATGATATTAAATCGACAGCGGTAAGCTTTTGCGTCACGGTTGAGGAGCGCATTTCTTACAAGATAGCTGGCGGAAAGATGCGTTCGGAAACGGGGCGAGGGATCAACGATTACCACCTTTGCTTGCAGTCAGGCAGTTCAATTCGGTTGATGTTTGAAACATGATTGAGGTGTATTGTTTGAATTTTGGAGAATACTTTTAATGCTCAACTTTGTGCGGTTTGACGGTTCAACAAGGATGTGTGATTTTCTATGGCATGTCTTCCATAAATGTTACTATTCGTCCTTGTTGAGTTTTCGACAGTTGTTATACTACGAAATGTTGAAATTATCAAAATGAACATTTTGTTCTCATTAGGATTTAGCTTGATAGAACTTTTTAAAAGTCTATTTGTAATGGACAGCAAGCAATTTCTATTTTGTTCGATTTAAATTTCTCGTTCAAAACATAATGTTGGCGATCTAATAAAACGTATCAGTAGCTTACAAGAATGTTGTTTAGAAGCAGTGATAGATGATAAAAATACATTTTAATGGGAATATTAAAGTGCTTTTACCTATTTTTTCTCACAAAAAAACATTGAGCAGACAATGCACCAAGGAAATCATAATGTTTTGAGCATAATATTACTCGATCGTTGGACATGACGAACTCTGCTGGACATTCGATCATATTTAGCCTAAATTGCTTAAGAAGCCGCCATTAATAAACCTACGCTTTACCGGGAAATGATCTCGGGAATGATGAGCCAATAGCTCCTGGGTCTATAAACGTATGAACAACCGTGCAAACCACAGTCAACCAAGATCTTATCATCTCGTTAACGCTGCACGTGCATGGCTGCCTGATCGCACACATACGGGCATCGTTCAACCAACTCCCAACCAACGAAAGCCACCAGTCACGACTTACACCGCCGTTTGTGGCGCCACTGGCTGGAAAATTAATTACCGAACCGCGCGTCCGATCCGCGGAGTCGCGTTTTCGCGTGTGAAGTTTATTGTTTTCCATTAGGGCGGCTTGGGTCGGTCTGCACGTCTTAGCGACAACTGGCGGTCGCGCGCGCCCAACACATACACATAGACTCTATGCGCTTAAATGCTATCGGTTTTGTGATCGATCGATGGCGTCGCGCCAGTGTGTTTTAGAGTGTTGGCGAGCGAAAGGAACTGGAGAGGAACATTATGTTTTTTTTCTGTTCCTGCGAGTAGAACTGCATACACATAGCGTACTGACTTTAATTATTTAATCGTGGACGGTATAATGGGCTACCTCACTTGTTTTCCGGCATTGATTACGGGGCGAACGGACGGGGCGGAACGAGAACAGCGCGACCAAAATATTCCCTTCTAATGCCATAACTCATGCTGCCCGCCCCACGTCGTTTCACACCTCGCGCGTTACCGAAAGCTTCAGATTTGTTTTTGCGGTGAATTATGAAACCATTTCACAACCGACTCTGCCAACCGGCTACCGGGGCCGGTAATGGGGCCTGAAAATTGTCGAACAAAATCGCTGCCGACGTGCTAGAATAAATAATGTTGCCCGATTTATCTTCCCGCAGCGATTGTTTGCGTATTGTTGGGTTGGTTTTCGGTTGGAAACTGTTTGACTAGCGCTGTTTTTACCCTTACAATGGAGCAAAATCAAGGGCTGCTCCAATTACTGGACATGGCTCCGGACGTCTCCTGAGAGTACAGCAGCTATTTGGCAGGATCTAGTGCATCGCGGTGTCGTCTAAAGTCTAGTCGTCATTCTCACGCTAGCCCTGTCCCAAGCGTGACGGCATCGCGATCTCGCATCATAAATCAAACCGCGCATGACTCATCATCTTCGCTCATCTTACCCGTTGCTGGCACCTAATGATGACGGAAAACTGTCACTTACGCCGCGAAATAATGCAAGGGTTTCCACGGGTGTCGTGAGTGTTGCCGTTCTCGATGGAAAAGGTTACACCGAGGAAGGAACCGAGGATGACCTAAATTTCATGCATAATTCCAGTGTGTATAGTTGTGTGTTTGTGTGTTTCCACTAGCTGCTTGATCCTGATGATCCTGCGTGAAGCGTTCATTATGCTACGGTACGGTAATGAACCCGAAAGGTCTTGCACCTTCCCGGCAAAGAAGATCTTTTGCGCGTGAGAGAAAGAACGTCCGGTAAAAAGGGGCGTCCGGTGTTAGACTTTGCTTTCTTCGGAGCCGACAGGATTGATTGGTTCGGGACATGTAAATCAGGCGCGTTACGTGCGTTCCCGGCGCAGGATGACGTAGCACGATTTCTTGATTGGCGCGTAATTTTCCGATTTTGGGTTATCCGTTGCTAACAACGCTCCGCCGTTCTGCAGGCGCGGTGTGTATCCTTCCTGCCAAAAAATCGTTTCTATGGCGCCTTCATAGCTACGGGGCGTCCTGAAAGCGGTCCATTCCGTATTAATGAGGTTCCGTTTAGTCAGCGGGACGTAGCAAATTAAGATAAACACAGTTGTAAACTAGACCGGTAACATCGGTCGAGCACGGAGATAACCGCCAACGCTGAGCGTCCCACTTGAACCTCGGCACAGGTAGAAAGGTGCAAAAGGCTTCAGGTGTGAAAAGGTTCTGGACGTCATCGCTGTAATGGATCGAATCCTGGGCTTAGCTCCAGACGCTATCGCTTATGCCTGGTCTGCCCGGAGCACGTGCGTCGATCACTTCCACGATGAGCGATGGTAGCCGATGGTGGCGCAAATCTCCAAAGACCACCGCGATGGGCCGCTGCAACTCTCACCGGAGCCTACGTCGGCGATATTTATTTCTGGGAAAAACGGCAAAATAAAACGCACCGTTTTATTTGTTCCACGCGCTGGAGTAACGGCTCGTACCCTCTCACCCTAGTCCTCCCCCAGGGGACCGCTAGCAAATAGCTACGTTAAAATGAGAGTTTTATGATGGCACCACTCGCGATCGCGCCCCTTGGTTGGGTAACACAGAATTCGACCGCGGGCTTGATGAAGGGGTTTTCGGGGACCGGACGACCCTAGGGAGGCGCGGGTGTATTGTTTTACGTTCGATCTACACGATCGTCACCCGACTCGCCGGATGAGTGAGTGCCGTGTTTTTGGCTTTTAATTTATGATCGGTGTATCGCACGTTTGAGTTGGTTAAGCAGCGGTTTACAAAATACGAGTTTTTAATAGAACGGATGGAGTGGAGGAGTTAGCAGCGAGAAGGTTAAAGGTTTTGTTGGGAAGATAAAATGCTTGTTTTTGGAGGCAAAAACTACAGATTTATAGCAGCGCACGGCTGAAAGAGAAGTTGTCACGGTAAAAAAAAAAAACATTTTATGAACAATTTGATGCTTTGGTGCACTGCATCAATTTGAAGAACTGAGAACTGAGAACCCTTGTCGATCTCAAAGACATGAGTTTAAATTACTTTATTTTGTAGAAACACTTGTAAAGAGTTAGTTTGAAAATTGCTAGATTTTACATGAAAAGCTTCAATCCCATCGGCTCCGAACTCAGGGTAATATGTAGTTTATTTGACCAGTCGTAGGCTGCATCTTTCCCCACCTGGATCACGTTCCATTACTTATGGGTTTTTTTTACTGTTTTGAAAACAACTACCTCTTTATAGTGTACTCATTCGATACAGTGATTTTGCTTCAACGCTAAATTAATCACACACCGTTCGGCGTGTCCAACAATGCGTTCTTAAATTGCTTCACTCGACGCTGGACGTCGTCATTTGCGCGTGTAGTGTTACGTCCGGCAGAACAATGTGCTTATCATCAAAAGTAGCGCTGATTATGGTGCTGGCCGCCATCGTTTTACCCTCGGCGCGCGCAAACAATTCCACCGACGAGGATGAGTACGGTAACATGGTCGTGGGCGGCTTTAAGGTGGACACCGAGGCGGTCCCGTATCAGGTGGCGCTGTTCAAGGGAAGTTCCCTCATTTGCGGTGGCACTATCATCGGTCCACGCTGGGTGCTGACGTCGTACCACTGTGTGGATTCGATGAATTCCTCCCAGTTCTCGGTGGTTGTCGGGACGGATAAACCTCGCCAAGGAAGGAAGATCCCGGTTGAAGACATCTTCCTGCATCCCGATGTCGTGCACAATCAGCTGTACGATATGGCGCTGCTGAAGCTTGCCGAGCCGTTGCAGTTCGGCAAGAAGGTGAACTGTGTCCAGTTGCTGCAGAAAGCGGAAGCGATTGTCGAGGGGAAGCCAGCGTACATTTCGGGATTCGGCAGTACGTCCGAGGTGGCACACGATTCGCCACTGAAGGCGGCCACGGTCGATCTGCTGCCGTGGGAGGTTTGTGCGAAAACGTACCCCTATCTGATGGAGCACTTCATGATCTGCGCCGGATTCAAGGGTGGTAAGGTGGACAGCTGCCAGGGTGACTCGGGTGGTCCGCTCGTGATGGACGGTATGCTGACCGGTATCACTTTCTACGGACGCGGCTGCGCGCGGGCAAACTCGCCGGGGGTGTACATATCGGTACCAGATTTTTCAGACCTCATCATCAATACCGTGCTCAGTGAGG
Organism: Anopheles punctulatus; assembly: GCA_000956255.1. Classification (NCBI taxonomy): domain Eukaryota; kingdom Metazoa; phylum Arthropoda; class Insecta; order Diptera; family Culicidae; genus Anopheles; species Anopheles punctulatus. The sequence goes on along the minus strand of JXXA01009475.1, from coordinate 10,205 downwards.
AAAATCCCGTCGATCGAAAGCTGTGCCAAAAAAAGGATACGTCAATCTGAACTAACAACCAATAAATAAATTAGAGGAAGGTTATTTAAGGGAAGGTACATTAGAGTAGAAATTAAATCAGGATAGGGATAATATTGTTTTTAGTTATTGTATTTTATTTATAATTTTAAGTATATAGAAGTAGTTTCAATTATATTCAATTTCCATCGGTTTTACTTCAACGGAGATTCGCTTCTCTCCGCTTGCATTAAAAAGTTCACATGTGTACATGATACACTGTGAACTAATTTTCCTACGTTACTACTTATGGTCACTATAGTTAACATTCGAACAGTGGCGCCCTCTTCTGGAATCGTAGTGATGACAATCAGTACGCATTTGACAAATGCTTTTATCAATTGAATATTTGACTTACGCAATTTCTGTATCGAGATGACCAATAATGAAAAGCGTATAGCATATCACAAATTAGCAAAGTCAACAAATCAAAAATATGAAAACAAAGTTTTACCATATATTTTACTTTGCTCATCTCAAGCTACATGTTGTGCCCTACAACTTCGGTCCTAACATTTGATGTATACTTTAAGGATATATGATATTATTCTCTCATATTTATAACCCTTGAATTATGTTCTGTGATAAAAACGTTGACGTATGTGGATACTCGTTTCATTGTTTTTTTACTCTAGTCATCTTCGATGAGTTGAGCAAGATCGGTGCTTCTCCTGCAGAAGGCACATTTCCCACGGAGATACCGCTCCGATCTAGCTGAAGTAGATAAATAACCGTTGAAAGTTTTCCTTACATTCCATGAAATTATCATAAATTAATCAAACTTTTACCTCCCAAGAGTGGTTGTTTTTTTGCCGAAAGAATCTTGTGCGGCTTTTTGCCGTAGAGATTCTGCCAGACTTCTCAGCATCGGTGCTGCCGGGGACTACCTGACCGTTACATAAATTACCATCATCCTGAATGAGAGGCACCTCAGCCAGTGGTAGTTGTGGAGCAACTTTTTTACTTCCTGAAAAAACACGCACACACCGGTTGAGCAAGGACATGACCGATTGTTTGATGCACCGGAGATGAGTGTCCCGCTCGTGTTGCTCGTGTCGTCAGGCACAAGTTGTATTAAACGAAATAAAAAAACGAAAACCGGAGCTGACAAGGTGCCTTGTCATGCAGATTAATTATTCCGGAAGGGTGAAATCGTGCGCGCCCAGCATCCAATCCCTCTCGACTCTCGACACCGGATCCCTGGACCGCAGGTAAACATCGGTTACCGCCGCCGTGGCCCAGCCCGCTCGTAAAATGCACTCGATCGCAGGATATCCTTTCCGGAAGGTGTCGTTTTTTTGCAAATACACGATGAAAAAAAAAAACACGTAGCTATCGAGGCGTCCGGATGCACCCAAGACAAAATTTGCTGTGATAGCTGATTCCATCAGACATCGTGCTCTTTTCGGTTACGATTAGTGTTTTGGTTTTGTGCGATTTCCAGTTGTTGTGTTGTGTGATCAGGCAAACGAGTTCGACGAGTCCCTTTCCTTTTTTTTCCCTAGTCGCTTGCGAGCGGGAACAAAATTCAGGTTTTCCCGACCTGGAGTGTTCATCCATCCGGGGCTGTTCAAGGTCCACTGCTACACATTCGATTCGGGACGCTTTCCGATTTGTCGCTGGTAACAATTTTAATGGTAATGAGGGGTAGCGAGCTGTTCCGGTCGAGTCCTGCTGTTCCGGCTGCTGCAATTAAAGGTAGGGGGCACCGTGCACCGGTATTCCTGTGCGCAACCGGAACGGGGAATCGTTCGGGCGCACAAACACACACGCACACGGAAGCGCGGGAAATGCGGAAGAAATTCTCCATACCAACGGCTCTAAGGGATTATAGAGCGATACGGAGAGCGAACCATTCCGAGAGACCATATAGTAGGGTCACATCACACCGGTGTTATCCGCACGCTACCCGAGCTAAATGAGAGGGCTGTGATATGTTGCGCACTGCTGCTGCTGCTGCCTGGCCTAACATAACTGGCGCTAAATTCAATCACTCACTCACACGCAGTAATAGAATCTGTAGCAAACAATGGCCATAAGCAGTGCCAAGTTTACGTTGAGTGTGGCTCGTTTGAAAAAAAACAACGATCCACGTAAGGCACAATGCACCATGTTTTCAGAACCACGGTTGGTCTATTTTCCCCCATTTTATGACAACAGCAATCCACCAGTTTCGGTTTGAGCACCTTTTCGCGCGTTTTTGACCTGTCTGAAAGCAGCACGAACTTGTTGGATTTAGAATTGGTTGGTTTTTATACATTATATGGTTATTTTGTGGATGAAGTATCGCGTTGTCAAGTGAAGTTGGTCCAACCACAATCCTTCTATTAGTTTTCTAGGGAATAGAACCAAACGGTTTGCTCTTGTTTCAAGTGACAATCACTAGCTAGCAAACGCGAAAATAACAAACATTTCGACCGAAGCAAACAATCAGCTTCACTGATTCGTTCGCCACCGGCACAACACCTCCCCGAGTGGCAACAAATTGAGGTTAGATCGCCACCAATTTAGCGCACCAGCGGGCCCAAGTTTCGGGTCTACAAATTGGCACGCGGCGACGGCAGCACGCCAACCTGCCATTCGGATCGTTTCGTGATTTTGTTTTGCCACCCGACGCTCGTAAAGCACGCGAACTCACCATCGACACGGTTTCGGAAAAGGTCGCGGACGGACGGCGGTTCTCCGAGCCGCTCGTTATCAGAAATTATGCTCGTCGGTGATCTCCGCTTGATGGCGGGGCGTTCTGTATGGGATTTTGCATTCTCAGGCCGAGCGCGATCTACGGCCAGCCTTCGTGGGGCTCCCGTGGTCACGGGAAGATTGTGGCCGGAGCGCGAAGCTGCACGCCCCGTGGCACGTTGGGTTGGGCCGCTGTTGGGAACAGGTTCAGAACAGAACGCCCTGTCTTGCCCTCGAGCCGCACTGCTCGAATCTCTTGTGTTGGCAGTAAAGTAAGGCATAGTTATTGCGTTTGTTGCGGATGAATTTTTCTAAAACATCTTTTTAAACTTCTTCGCGAGGTATAATATGGGAACGGGATTCCTTTACATCACATCTTAATCGTGTGATAGAAATTGAAATAATTAATCGCTTTTTCTAGAGCAACAGAACCCGGACAAACTTAAACAAACGCCCCAAGAAAAAGCCCACAATTCGACCGTGGTCTTATTCTGTGACCGATCGATCGCGCTAATAATCGCGCAAAAAGCGGCCACAGACCCAAATCGGTCGAAATAATGCTGCCGCTGGAGGGATGCTGTGTCGGTGTGAACTTCAACATTGCCTGGGGCGGGTCGCCCCCAATCGCCCGCCCGATTGCATCACATCATCGGGCGGGCTTGGGTTTGGGTGGCTAAACCACTTCATCAGCGCCGTTTACGCGCCCCGATATCGATATCGATAAGAGCAAAAATCTGCGCAAACACCGCAACCACACCAGAGAGAAAACACCCATCGCAAAGCGGAGGTAAGTTGGACGGTACGAATCGCGATAGGCCGGTGCGATTGATTATTGTGTTTAAAATGCTCTTTTGTAGGGGAAACGCAAATGGTCGTGTTTGGTTGATGATTGAATTGAGGAAAACGGCGACACGGTGCGGACTTGTTTTGATGGTTAACCTAGTTTAGGCTGGAGAGCCGAGCAGAAGGGAACCGAACGGGGTAGCAGTGTACCACCACCCGCACACTCACACCGGATTCGGCGCGGGGGAAATGGCGAAGGACGCTAATTTCAGAGCGCACTTCCTCACTTGTTCGACAGGAAGCCGGCACGCACAGAAGCGTCCACGAACCACCATTCACCATTCAATCGGGCGGCCCGAAACCGATGGCATTCGTACGCGGACGGTGGGCTCACGTACGACCCTTCCCGATATTACCGGGATACCACGGACGCGATGATTATGTTTTTCTGCCGCACAATTTCTTTCACCCCGGAGTGGCCCGGGTGCGGTAACACCCATTATCATCGTCGGGAGAGACCTCCGAGCGTCTTTCACTTGGCGGCGCTGGTAAGTGGAACCGGCCGTGCGATCGGTAGCCAAAGATAGATTGTGGACGGGCACGTCCGGTGTGCCGGCGTGTTCCAACCGGAAGGTCCGGCCCAGCAGCAGCAGCAGTACTAGCGGTGTGACGAAACGTTCGGCTGCCTAGCCTTCTACAAACCGTCGGCAGCTCGATCGATCGCTCAGGTGTATTATTAACATTTTTAACTACTTTTAATCGACCCGCAGCCCCTCACAAACACTAATGGTGGATCGCGAAACACGTAATGCGATACGGGCCGGTGGGGGAGGATCGCCCATCCTCCTCCCGCACCAGTAAAAGCCTTTTAAGTTCTGGACTCCGGACCGGGACGTGCCCGGGACGATTGGCTCTGGAGTTTTCGGGTTAACGGTAGTCTACGGTATTCGCGCGGGAAATGGGAAGGACCTGAATGAGGCCATGCGTAGCGAACGCACCGACACGGGCTGCGGTACAGTTGGGTGGGCTTTGTTTTAAGAAGCGCTCAACAGCGTCCATCCACTTTAGTCAACGTTTAATTGGGCTTCCTGCAGTGTCTTTGATGGGTTCATTTTTTTTGTTTTGTTATTTTTTTTTTGTAGGCAAACGAGAAAGCGGTGGCGGTGGCGATCACACTGACCTATTCTCCTGTGCCTGTGGGAATTTCGTTTCGCCCGACCGGGCTCAATAAATCACGCCCGGCGTCCAAAAACAGAGAGCTGTTGAGCACATTATTAAGACGTTAAATCCGCCCAGCTGGGTGTGCACGCGCGTGTGGTGATAGTGGAGCTGGGTGGGATGGGCCCCAAGTTCTAGATATCCGCCCGTTATGGCGTGCGCACTCCATCCACAGAATCCACCCGGTGCGGACAATTATGACCCAAGACGCGCGCGCACTAATCGATCGAGCACCGTAGCGGGGCTTCTCTCACGCGCGATGAGAACCAAATCGAGTGCGGCCGCGCTTAGGCGCGTTATCTAATTTATGACTTCATTCTTCTATGGGCGCTTCGCACGGAATGCGCGTCTCGCCGCACGGCATCAGGATGCTGCCCTCCGCCCGCCGGAGGACATTCTCTCGTGGGGTTCAGCGACGGACTTGCGCAAGTCGTTCGCTACACCCGGGTCGCACACAATCGTCGATCGCCCCCGCAAGTGGTGTGATGGCCTCGAAGATGATGGTGATGATGACGGTCGATGTGGTAACCAGCAGTAGTTGTGGTGGTGGTGGTGATGGTGGCCTTATCGGACCATCTTAAATACCCGATTTGCAAACGGAAAGACTGGCCAAATGGAGTGATGATTTTCGGTGCCGGGCGCTCCGGAGACTAGCTGTGGTGGATCGATTCAGCAAAGTTTGTTTGGTACTTCGAGACATTGGTTGGAAACTGTTCGACACTTGAAGTATATTTTGACACTGCCTACAATGATTCCAGATTGACGGTCGTTTGTTTGATTGGCAACGTAAGAATTATCACGCAATAATTTGTTTTGTGTTAAGGTGTACAGCTTTTTTATGTTATGTAGGATTAAACAATGTCCGTTTATTACTGTTGCCCGTTTATTGCGTGATCAAAGTTTCTTTAAGATGGTTAAATGAAATTGAAATTGATATGCTCACGTTGCAGTATTTTAACGTTTCAATCCAATTATAATTAGTTATGTTTTTGATGGATGAAACATCCGTCCAAAAATTTATAACAGCGTCTGTAACGAATAGTCATAACAAATATTATAATACGCACAATACCATTTCATTTTTCATAGGTTTTCCTTATTTTTAATTTTATCCTCAAATGTAATTATTTATGTACTCAACGATTGGCAAATAGTAATATTTTTCATTTTATTTAAGTTTTTTGTAAAATGAAATTCTAGTCGTAAAAAACACTGCTGATTATAAAAAGTTGGATATATTATTAACTCGACGGCAGACTTGCGTCACGATCTCAGCATGTGATCTCCACTTGAGCTCTTCAAGCATCACTTCTTCAGCAGTGCTGTTTCATTGCTGTAGAACAACCAGCTCGATTTCAGTACTCAACCAAATTGGATTTCTTGAGCAGTTTTTTTTTTATTTCTTGCCCGCTCCACCACAAGACGTAAAGATTTCTTATTCTAAATCAAAACTTCCATACCATGCCCACTTCACTTGCTGAGTCAAAACTAACCTGAGCGGCGCTGGAAGTGCTGCGCGATACGCAAACGACGGTACGAAGCGGCCTACTTCACGTGCAGTAGAACTTCCCTCCATTCATGAACCTAACCTCACTAAAGCGCGCACCATGCGTCGCTATTTCTGAGGTTAGTTTCTTCCCGAACCCTCCATCCGATCGGAAAGCGATCACAGGTCGGTTCGACAAAACAAGGAGCGGAGTGTCCTTTGCAGGAAGCCAAATTTGCATACTTAAAAAACCATTAGCATACGCGCCGCACAAGGGATGGCTGGAACGATTCAAGGTCCGCGTTCACTGTGCAAAGCGAAATGTAAATCACTTCCATGTGCCTTTTGAAAGGTGCATGGTGCAGAGCGGCGGGAACACTTTGCGTTCGCGCAGAATTAGAGCAGTTTGGGAATTTATTTCATTGCTTCATTTGCGCGTTTAACGAGGGGTTGCGTTTTATTATGGAGGAAAATTGTACGCCTAAATGCTGTGGACATCTTGAGGAAAAAGGGTTGAGCTTTATTTTCCTCTCACACTTGGTGTTTGATATGTGTGCGCTGTATGCAAATGCACCACGGAATGGATATGCATTATTAATCACTTGCCGCGTTGTACCCGTCGGTGGTGGAATTAAAAATTTCGGCCTCATTTTTGCAATGATCCGGATCGGGTTCGGCCTCGGTCTAATTGAAGGTTTGATAAACGCGCTCGGAACGGGAACGCCGAATTGAACGATAAACAACAATGACTGCATTTTCGAGTCGCGGTACGCTCGCGAAAATGCAATTATGCGTATGCGTTTAATCATCCCAAAACCCGCAAACTTCTTACCGAAGGGAGACGGAAGGCTTTAGCTTGTCTGCTACCGTTCCAGCCGTGCTGTGCAACACTAATAACTATATCGATGGCCGTTACGTTTGCTGCGAAATAATGCTTTCTACCGCATGTGTAACGATCGTTAAGAAGGCAATCTTAGACACCCCGAAATGGTCGTATCTGGATCATGCGAACAAATGCGTGATGCGATGATGCGCCAGGGGTTCGATAATTTACGATTTTCTTTTCCCGTGTCGCTTAAAGGTGGTGCGAAATTGCTTTATGATGGCGCTGGAAAGGCATCGGTGGCTTTGTTTGCTTAAAAGTTCGTTAGCCAAGCGACAGATAACAGAACGATGGATAACTTGTGGTAAGGAATTGACTAGGGACAATTTATTGGCAGTAAAAAAGAACGTTTATAGAACATCTGGGTGAGGGAAATGACATGTGTTTTATTTCTAAATTAAAATACATTAGCAAAATCTGCTGAATTGTATCACCAAATATCAGCGTGTCTTGGTAAAGATTGTAGGAAAAAATTAACTTATCGCTTTATAAGGCTTTACTTTATGGATTGCTTTATTCATGTGAGATTTTTTCATTAGTTAAATATTGTTTACATAAAAATTGTTCATTGTTAATAAAAATTGCTTGAATTTTAAGTTTTTACTTGAAAAATCACATTTTGGTCTTATATCAGAATAAATGTTTAAGTGAAATATATCTTACTGTTAATGAATTTTCTTAAAATTTAAAATTCTTTTCATTTTTCAACAAAGGTGTTGCATTTTATTTGGGTTATAAATGTCTATTTTTTATAATCTAAAATCGTTTAAAAGTCTATATTCTTAAATTAATAGGATCTGAAGCCGTTTTTACATTACGATTATTTAATTTTTCTGTTGTAATTTTTATATATTTCTTGTTCTTTTTTTCGTTTTATTTTAAAAAGTCGATATTATAAATGTTGTTGCGGATGAATGCGGAAATGTTCTCTTTTTTCGGTTTTGTTTTTATGTACAACTTATCAATTTTTGAGAATATTTGTTTGATATGATTTCATGGATTTCAGCTTTTTTTTATCTAAATCCTGTAGCTTGATGAAAGATCAAGCACAAAATATGAAACATTTTTTAACCGAAACCGTTCTTGTATTCCAACTGATTTGAACTGATCTATGAACCACAAACACAAGCCTACCACTCCAAACCAGGAAGAAAATGGAACCACTGGGATCTGGAAAAAAAACGAAACACATGAACAAAAAACTCCCAACCCTCCCAAAAATCCATAACGTTTTCTTGCTGAATTGAACTAAACGCGCAAAAAAAAAAACACAGAAAAAAGTCTCAAACACTCAACCATAAGAAGCGTATGAAAAAAAGGTGAAGAAAACTAGTGCGACTTTTTCTTCCCCCGGTGGGAACGGAACGGTTTTTGGTTATGTATTTATTTTCCCCGGCGCTTTCATTCGCTAGCGCTTGCGATAAATGGGGTTAAATTTATTGTTATAATATGCTAGTTTCCGATCCGATTGCCGACTGGCTCAGTTTTCGGGCAGGGAGGGCCCAAAATTAGAGCCAATTGTGCGTGTATGTGTGTGGCAGGGGTCCGCGCAGTTGGTGAACTTTTTCTTACGTTCCCAGTTTCGGCTTTCGCTTAGCGGGCAAGTGTGAGAACGTTCCGTCGCTCGGAATATCCTCGCCGTGGCCGTGGACAATACCGTCCAACAGGTAACGCGCACCGTATCCTCGCTCTCAACAAGTTCTCAACCCTCTTCCTATGCCTGGTGTGGCTCATAGTCCGGCATCAGGTATTTTATTTCATCTGTTTGCCCGCACTGATAAGGTTGTTTGTCTGCCAACCGAAGGAAACATTCGGTGGATTATCTTCCCTGATAGGCAGGACGCGCTGCACGGGAATGGGGGTACATTCCGAAATTAGGTTAGACGCGAAGCAGGATCTTCCAATATTTGCCAAACGATAGCTTTCTCCCACCGGTTGCGCGGTTGGTCGGGTCGTAAAAAACCTGATCAGCCTTGTGCTGCAGAGTCCAGCGAATCCTTTCCAATTAGACGCTGCTTCGGGTCGTGTCCATTTTACACCTTTGTTTGCTGCCAGCACGTCAAACAAGTCGTTTATCATGCGAGCGTCTCGACTCATCCTCCCGGCTTCTCGGCTGCTATCTAAATTAAACAAATCATCGAATGATCATAAATTTCCAACCAAGCAAACGTAGAACTTAGTGAGCACACGGTGCGAAGGTGTAGTCCGATTCCGAGCGCACGTGAAAAGCAGGTGGTTGAACGAAGCGTTCCAGCACAAGCTGCCGGACGATATGATACTCAAGACGAATGAAAACTTAAAATAAAAAAGAAACAAAATAAACCGCTGAAACCGAAATCGATCCTCGTTATCGAAGATGCGCTCGAGCCGGGAAGAATTCAATCATATCATTAGGCAATTTCGGATCAGATCCACTTCACTGTTGGGCCCGCATCGTAAGCGATCAGTGCAGGCGCCGTTTAAATACTGACCCGATTGGCGGATCGAATCGGTTGCTTTTTTTTTCTTGTACCAGCAACAACATAAAGAGCAACGCGCGTTCTAGACGCGTTCGTGACTCAGCGTTACGCGCATCAGAAAGCAACCTGCCCGTGCGCCGGTTGGCAATCAAATACGTTACGGAAGAATCGATCCGAAAATACGCGTCTAATTGACGGGCAATATTGATCGATTGTGGCCGCAAAACGGATCGCCGACGGCTGATAGTGTTAATCACGGTGTTTTATGTTCGGTAGAAAACACTGTAAGCGAGTCGATTAACTCATGAGAGGCATGAAGATCGCTGTATTCGAAAGCAATAAGACGCGAATTGTTTTACAACATTTGAACATTCGCTGAAGAATGTTGACGATTGTGGTGAAAACGTTTGAGTTTTTATTTGATTTTTTTTCATAGTTTTTATATCTTATAATTTTTTTCATGTTTGGTTCTTCAATTCCTAACTGCTTGAGTTTTTTGGAATTTGATTTTTTATTGTTAAATTAGCTTTTTAATTGTGTGTTTTTCTCATACAAGAACTTACACATTGATCGTTTTAGGGCTCTTTACTATTTTTTCATCATATTTTTAGGCAGTTCGATAAAAATGAGCTGCTAACTT
>JXXA01009473.1:0-11666 GCA_000956255.1 Anopheles punctulatus | reverse complement strand
GCGGGCACCGAATTTTGCTGCTCACGGTTTGCACTGTACGCCACTGCCGCCATCGTCGTCGCGGCCATGGTATTGTTGAACATTTGCTGCAGCGCGGCAGCCGATGTTGTGGCAGCGGACGAAGAAACGGGCGGCGGCTGGGGCAGATGGCTTTTGCCGTACATGTGCGCGGCCGGCGGTGGCATACCCTTGTCATAAAACCCGGCAGCACCTCCTACTGCTCCTCCTACTCCTCCCCCACTGGAACCACCGGCACCGGAACCAGATGCTGCTCCCGGATTGTAGAGTGACGAGAGGGAACTGAGATTGCGTATCGCCGGGTCCACCATCATGGAGGCGGGTGTTGTGGTTGGCGTACCGTACGGTTTGTAGCCACCACCACCACCAACAGCGCCCCCAGCGCCACTAGAACTACTCAGATCCTGCGTGCTGCTGGCAGCCTGCGACGTAGATCCCTGGGAAGCGGATGCTTGCTGCTGCAGATGCTGCGGACTGCGTTGATCGTATCGCGGAAGGTGCAGCTGATCCGATGGCTGACTGGTGGCAACGGATGCTTTGCCCGCTTGCATATTGTACCCGCTGGAGCTGGAGCCAGCAGAAGACGCTGATCCACCACCACCGGCAGCTGTTGCCGCAGTGCCACTCATGTCGTGTGCCTTGTTCATGTTTGCCGCCATTTGCTGCATCGAATGATGATCGTAGCCGGTGCTGGTGTTGCTGCTGCCGCTGCCACCGCCACCTCCCGGTGCAACAAAACCACGTGGAAAGGACATGGTCGCGGCACGGTTGAACATATCGAAGGCTTTGGACTTGCTGATAGAAATATCCATCGGATTGCCGTAGGTCATGCTCATGTGATGATCGTACGATTGATGCTGCTGCTGCTGCTGCTGTTGCTGCTGTTGCTGCAGGTGTTTCGCACTATCCTTTGCCGTGCCGTCATGCTTCTCCTTGCCCAACCCGGCCGCACCAACTCCGGCACTGGTCGATGATTCCATGTTCATTGGAACGTCCTGTGGAGGAGCCACCTTACTGCTTTCTGGTTCGTTATAGCCTAGGTTAATCATTTCAGGTACCTTTGAAGAGCCGGCGGCTGATCCGCTCTTGTTGCTGATCGCACTTAGACTAGGATGATGCTGTTGCTGCTGTGTCTGATGATGATGTTGATGATGCTGCTGCTGCTGTTGCTGTTGCTGATGATGATGAAGTTGGTGTGGATGGTGCTGCGGATGATGGTGGTGATCAATGTTGGACGACGTCGTCGACGACGTTGAGGTTGTCGAAGCCGATGCCGAGTTCAAATCGTACGGTCGGCCGTAGGTCGATGTGTATGGATTGGTGTTCGAGCCCATGAGTAGATTGCCAAGGTGGCTTTGCTGTACCGCTGCTATATGGTGTCCGCCATGTTGGTGCAGCTGTTGGTGTTGTTGATGTTGGTGTTGCTGTTGTTGCTGCTGCTGTTGCTGCTGCTGGTGTTGCTGTTGATGCTGCTGATGTTGTGTATGGGCGGGTGACGGATGCGCGTGTACATTACTGAGGTGTCCTTGTTGTTGTGTCTGCTGTTGCTGCTGCTGCTGCTGCTGTGTTGATGTTGTTGCTGCTGCTGCTGCTGCTGTGACGTTGACATGTGCGCAGGGGCTGGTGGTAGGGAGGAGGACATGCTGCCACCCGCTGCAGTAGTATCGCTTGGATGGCTGAGGTACGAATTGTACTGGGGGTGATGGGAGGTTCCCCAAGGCGATTGATGTGAGTTTAGCTGCGATGGCGTCGAAGCGTGCGCGGTACCGGATGCGTTTGAATTCGATACGTTGCTGCTAGAAGCACCACTGCCGGAACCGGTTAGATTTTGCGCCTGGAGCGTTGAAGCCGGTGGTTGCGTGTGAACGGGCGATTCCGGGGGCAGAATCACACCGGCGGCTGCTGCAGCCTGTTGGGGCGTGATGATGGGAGGCACTAACTTCAACGCATTGTTGCTGTTACTACTGGCTGACCCCGCCGAAGGGGCAGCTGCGGTGGTAGCCGAAGCGGCAGGCGCTTTCGGTGACATCGGTTGAAACGGTGACAGTTGACCACCTTGTGAGGAGTAGGGCGAGTTGGGATCCTGCTGGGAATAGGGCGAACTTTGGTTTGACTGTGAGAACGGTGAGTTGGGGCTTTGGTGCAGCGGTGTATTTGGTTTGGACTGTAGTTTTGGTTGGCCGCCGATGGTGCTTCCACCGTTGCCACCAGCGGACGGTGAGGTAGCCGAGGTCGGCGCACCGTTGCTGTGGTAGGGCGAATGGCTGGCGGGGTTGTACGACGGTGTCGTCTGGCCAACGCTCGTCGCGGGACTGTTTGGCACCACGGCCGGTACACTGTACGGTGACGAAAGTGGCGTACCGCCGGACGATGCGGGCGATGCCAGCGATGGCGTCTGCTGATGCTGGTACGGTGAGGAGGACGATTGGGATTGCGTTTGCTGCTGGTAGCAGGAAGGCGAATTTGGCTGCGCCTGGTACGGCGATGAGGCAGGATTGTGGTAGGGTGAGTTGGGATTCGTGCTGGGACTCATCGAAGAATTGTAGTCCGATTCTTGTGACGCCGGTTGTTTATACTGCTCGTAGAAATCGACAGGCGATTTCAGCTCCTTTCCGTACGCAAGCGCCGCATTATTGGTCTGGTTTACCGGATTCGAAGCTGTCGCCGCACCGGATCCGGTGTACGATGTGTAGCTGCCGTACACCGAAGCGGTGGCGGCTGAGGTGGCGACACCACCGGCGCCAGTCCCAGCGGAACCGGTCGAGCTGGCGTTGGCCGTGTAGAGATGCTGCGAATACTGTGGGTACGGCGACGGTAAACTCTCCCGTGGGCTGCAGCTCTTCTCGGGGCTACTTTTCTGCGTCGTATCCTGATAGAACCCGACCTTAATCGCACCGCCGTTCAGCGTATGGTAGGGACTGGTTTTCTGCTGCTGCAACTGTTGCGCTTCGTCCAGCTTCGGCGATGTCATGATGGGCGAGGCACCGATCGGACTCGGATATGGGCCGGGATAGGTGCCGAGCCGTTCGTCGATGCCGATGCGCGGACTGTCCGGATCTTGACTGTACGAAGACCGCTCGCTTACGGTGCTACCCGTGCTTGCCTTGCGCTGACGCGGCACGGTGGGAAGAGTGGGATAGCTGGGCATTTCGAGCCCACCGGGAAGACTGCCCACACCGGACGATGACGAGGCTGATTCGTTCGAGGAGGAAGGCGTCACTAAGCTCCCGTTTCCATCCGCTTTGCCCTTCTCGCCCCCGCCAGTTGCCCCCAAACCAACCCCTTTGCCCGTCGTCTCATCATCCGTCTCGGGTTTCTTCGGCTTTTTCGGTGCACCAAATGCTTTAAACCACGCGTTTAGATTTGGCGTACCGGACGGTTTATCCTTCGGCTTGGCGGCGGAATCTTTGCCAACGTCGCTGGAGGATGGCGGCTTGCCAAATCCGATCGCTGCCGTAGTATCCTCTTTTTTACCTGCCTTCGTCGAGTTTTCCGTTGAGTGCGTTTTTTCCGGTTCCGAGGATGGTGCGGCATCGTCCCCGCCGCCGTTGCTGCTGCCACTGCCACTACCGTTGGGTTCTGGTTCTTTTTTACCATCCACGTTAGCGGTAGGTGAAGCCCCACCGATGGTGGTCTTCGAACCGCCGGTTACACTATTTTTCGCATCACCCGTCGAATCGTCCTCGGTGCCAGCGGCATCACCGGTCTCTTGTTTGCGTCCCAACAGCGTCTCGTCCGCATCATCATCGGCAAAGTTGTGTTGCTGTACTAGCCCGAACCCTTCCGTGTTCAGTACCGTGCCGAGGCTAAGCTTCGGTTTCGATTCGTCCGTCTTGACGATCAGTGAGTTTTTTACTTCCTTCACCTTGCTCAAGGCACCACCGGGTCCACCGGGTCCACTGGTGCCACCCGCCACACCACCACTACCACCAACTCCACCAACTCCACCGCTGCCCAGTGGGAACAGTTCGTCCGGTTTGTTGAGATTCTGTATGGTGCCGATGAGGTTTCCCTTCGTCTTGCCCGGCTGCAGCCGATCGATGGTGGTGCGATGGTGGTGCACGGTGTGGTGATGCAGATCGCGTTTCCTTCCGCCCGCCCCGAGCTGGGACAGCTTTTCCTTCAGGGATTTCCGCTTCGGTTCTTTCGGTTCTTTTTTCTGTGAGTGCGGCGGGATGATGGGTGGTGGACCCAGAATCGTGTGTCCATGTCCGGTTGTGCCAGCGTGTTTGCTGGCCGTCGACGTGCTAACCTGGGCGCCACTACTGTTACTACTGCTGTTGGTCGTGTCTTTGAGGGCACTTGTACTAGCGTCACCTTTCACGGCATCCTTTGTCTGTTTGCCGGTGGATGTGGAAGCTGCTAGCGGGGTTTGTGTTGCCGATGCTGCTTCTTTCGCACCGGTAGCAGCCGCTGCCGAACGGGGTGAAAATGCTTTCGGTGGTGCCGCCACCGCTGCCAGCCCAGGGCTTGTGCCTCGCAGCGGACTTGCCGACGCATCGTTCTGCGTGAGCGGGATCGGTTTGCGAAAGTCGGCTGGTTCGATCTTCACCGGCACGGTATCGAAATCGTCCATAATGTAACGAGACGGTGAGTTGCTTGCGGAACTGTACTCCGGAAAGCGGGGCGTATTTTCCAACCACTTGTTGATGTCCTTCAACGTTTGCTCCGTTTCTAGTTCGAGCTCCTCCATGTTTGCCGTCCCCGCACCGGAAGCGGCAGCTGCTGCCAGTTTGGCGTGCTTGCTGATGTTACTGTTTAAGGTGGCGGCTGCTCCGGTCGCAACATTCCCGCCAGTGGGTTTCGTTGCACCGGATTTCGGTTGTCGCTGGGGTGCTGCTGTTGCTGCTGCTGCTGCTGATGCTGCTCCCGCCACCGGGTCGCCGCCCTTCTTGCTCGGTTTACTCGCACCGACAGTGTTCGATGGCCGCACAGAGTGGTTTTGCTTCTGCGAACGAGAGACGTCGTTGGTAGGGCTTTCATCTACAAACTCGTACTCGTTGCTGCGGTCCACGTGCTTCGCACTATCCGCTCCGGAAGAACCGGCGGCGCGAGTGTTTCCACTGTTTGTGGCTGGTTTGTCGCGGCTTTTCTTTCCTCCCTTCGTACCAGCGGCACCCGTGGAAGGAGCCGACTTTGAAGACTTACTTTCACTGATGGACGTCGTTTCATGCTGCTCCTTCGGTAGCTTTTTTTGCTGCTGCACTTGTTGCTTGCCACCGGCTGATGGCGAGGCACTTGCACCCTTGTTCGATTTACTTTTCCTGCCACCCGCAGCCGCAGTGCTTGTTTCCTTACCCTTCGCTTTATTCCCCCGCTGCTTGGCCGCGGCTTTCGTTTCTGCCACTGCAGCGGCTGCGGCAGCGGCCCGGTTACGGCGTTCCTTGATGAGATCAAATTTATCTTTTATATCTGGCGTAACCGATCGGTCGTCGGTTAGCTTGTGTGACGATGAGGCAGTAGCAGTAGCACCCGATGCGTCCACTTCCTCGTCCTCGTAAACACTGTCCGCACCACGCATCGACCCGTTATCGGAGTAAGATGATCCGACCGGGCTTGGCGAGCGTGACAATGACGTTCGTGGCGGTGCACGCTCCTTGTTGGATTGTTTCACCGATTTAGAGGCACTTCGATTATTACCAGACTCTGTCTCCAGTTTCCGATCGTGGTGCCCATTTTCCGCACCGTCGTCTGCGTCGTCCTCGCTGGCACCGGACATCGTTCCCTCCTCCCGGTGCTCGTCGTTACTGGTAACGGTGGATGATTTGGACTTTTTCTTGCCCTTGTCAGCTTTATCGCGCTTGTGAGCTTTTCTGTCCACCTTTTTGTCCTTGCCCTTCAGCTTACTTTTGCTTCCACTTTTCCGCCCGCGGTGATGCTGCTGGCTTTCTTCATCGGTAAGCGAGGCGTTTTTCTTACTCGTTTTGCTCTTCTTGCTCTTCGCTTTCTCGGACGATGATTTTTTGCCGCCTCCGGTTATTTGTTTTTGCGGCAAATCGTCTTCCACCTTAGCGCACACATCACCGTCAATGTCCTCAAAGTCGCTCGCTTCGAAAGTTTCATCAGCACCATTGGTTTGACTCTGCGCCGCGTTCCCGGCAGTGTCGCGCGGATCGTGCTCATGCTCGCTTTCCGTTTCGGCGACCGGCTTGCTTTGTTTGGATGACTTTTTCTGACGCGCTTTCGCGCCCCCTTTTGCAGCACCGCTACCAGACTTTTTTAATTTTTTATCTAGCTTTGTTACCGCAATACCGGTTCCCGTTTTTCCCGTGCCTCCTTTTTTATCTTCCTTCCCTTTCTTCGATCCACCCGATTTGCCTGGTGCTGGTGGTTGATGCTCGTTGGCTGCTGCGCCGACATTATCCTTTTTCTTTGGACTCACTGCTGGTGCTTGCTTCGGGGATTGTGGAGGGCTGGGCGATCGCGAAACAGAACGCCGCGGTCCTGGGGAAAACGAGTCGTTTGCCCCTTTTCCTCCCTTCGGTGTCTTCACTTTCTTTTCTTCTTTCTTCACTTTCGCGCTATTCTTCTTACGTTCCTTTTCCTGCTCCTGCTGCTGTTGCTGGAGTGCTTTGATGGCGGCTTTTTTCTTACTTTCGTACACTGGATACTCTTCCTCTTCCACCACCTTCGCCTCTTCCTTAACCTTGTTCTTCACTTCGTCTCCATGACGGTTCCTCATTTCAGCTACCGCACTTTCCCCTTCCCCACCGCCACTCGGCATACGTCGTTCCACTGGATCGCTATGCTCTTTTTTGTACCGTTTCCTCTCGGGTTCGCCGCACTCGCGCCACTCCTCTTCACTTTTCGCTTCCCGCTGTTCTTCTTCACCGCCTTCGTCCATATCACTGTGGTCACTTGGTTCAGTTTTCTGTTTTTTACTTTTCACTTTACTCCCGTTCTTCTCCTTGTCCTTTCGCTTGCGTTTCACATTTTTGTTACTCGCACGTACTACACTTTTATCCTTTTCCGGCGGTTCCGGCTCCAGTTCCGGTTCAGAATTTACATCTGGCTGTTGTTTCACTGTTTTATGCTTCTTTGTCGCCGATGTTGTATGTTTCTTTTCACTCGCAACAGCACTACCACCACTCTTGGAAAGCTTCTTCTCCGTCGTTGCCGATGAGCCACTTTTCACTGATTTTGTCTTCGTATCGGACTTGGTCGGTTTTTCATCGCTTGCACCGCGTGAGGCAGACGAACTACCACTATCTTTGGGATTTATATTGCAGTTGGCGTTGCTTTTGGCAATCTGATTGCTACCGGTACTGGTCGGTTTCTTTTGCTTTTCTTTCGCATTGCCACTGTCCCCTTTGTCGGATGCTTGTTGCCGAGAGCTCTTGCTGCCGTGCTGCCCCCGACCGTTGATTGCATCGGAACCGCCACTCTTGTGGTTCTCTTTGGAAGAGGATTTTTCTTTAAACGCTGCATTCGCACGCCCAACGTCGGGATATTCGTGGTTCATTTGCTCCTCATCCGATGAGTTCTCGTCAAAGTACTTTTTTCTGGCACGTTCAAACGCTATCTGCAGATTGTTAACCATATCGGTGTACTCTGTGAAGAAAGGTTGTAGACGAAATCGGTTAGTTGTAATTTTTTTAAAAGGAAAAATACATTACAATACTACAGTAACTCATGAGTTAAACAATTATAAGTAATACTAACCATTGGCTTGACCATTGTAAAGTCGACAGTTATTGACGATCAGCTTGAAATCGTTCTGAAAGTCATTGAACATCATGTATTCTCCGTTATCGAGCTTTTCCTCCATCTTTTGTAGATCCATGGGTCTAAAACGATCGTAAAAAAACGCGTATGCGTTAAAGTGTTATGTATGTGCCTAAGTTGACAGCACGATTTTCTTTTCTTTTGCACACCCCAAACGGAACTTATTTACCTTCGTATGATGGAGTAGTATTTTGGTGCAATGTCCTCATCGACCGGATCCATAAACGGCCATGCATCGTCATGATTCTTGATGCTTTCCAGCACTTTGTGCATGCCAATCTGCAGTATTTCATCCGTTTCGGTGAAACTAAGAGATGATGAGACGAAAATTGAGGACGCGGAAGAGCTTGTTTTGGTGAAACTACTACTGCTGTTGATCGTGTAGCTGCTACCGGTGGTGTTCGTGATGCTGTTTATCAAAATGTATTTACACACAGGTTATCATCCCCAAACCGTGGGCAGGCCGGTCGGCCGTTTTCCCGGATGCACGATTACAGGACATGTACAGAGTTGACGCACCATGGAGTGGACGTGGAATTCCCATGACAATAGATGCACGGGAGCGGGTGGTTTCGTGCCATGTAGTAATTGCGGTGTGGGAGTGTGTATCGAGTGAACCATACCGTGGTGGAATCCGGGATTACGGGGACACAATTAATAGCAACACACGCACACAAATACACAATTAGATACCGACCGAGCGTAGTAGTTGCGTGAAGTGGGATTATGTACAAGTGCAGGATGGCCGTGGTGATATACGAGAGAGGTTTGTGTATCATGATTAAGAATGGAAAGAGAAAAGGAAAACGATCGGTACTATTATATTAGGGTTCTTTTAGGCAGTTATGAATGCATTCATAATGTTTGTAATAGAAAAGGAGTGTTGTTATAACCGCGCCAATAAGTAACAAAATACATTTAATTTAGGAGAAACAGTTAATTTTGGCATTAGATCATTCAAACAACTGTTAAACACTGGACTATAAACAACGAACAATACACCATCACCATAGAAAACTAAAATTGCTATCATCTTACAGGGGTTTTCGCTCTAGTTCATTTGGCATTATTTCGTATCATTTGTAAGTAGAGCGTACACACAAAAGTATTATAATAAATTAATGCAATTGTAAATTAAACTATGTTTGATCAAGAACCAGTTCATCAACCCTGAAAATCTCGTGTCATTTAACAGATGTTATCAAATAAATGTTAAATAGGCACGTACGGTAAAAAATATTTGTTTTCAAAAAGAAAAATAAATAATTATTTCATCTAAAGCTTTTTTTATTTTATGAAAATAATGAAAACATGAATTTGGCATAAATTTTTGACTCATTTACGACGCTTTTGATAAAACGGACTAGAAGAGTGATTGCTTCGGTTAAGAATGCGAAAACCCCTGTAAAATGTTCATGTACGCTAGCATTGTACATTGTTCGAGTAGGCCGTGACGTTTAAACTAGTGCTACATTAGTTTGGTAAATATCGTGCATAAAACAACTCGTTTGTTGGACAAAAATGGCCCAGAGGTTTATCTCAAAATACTTACACATTCGTCGATTTGCCCTTCTTTTTGCGGCTTTGATTTGTGCCAGTTGGTGTGGCATCGTTTCCGCCCTTGCCACCGTTGTTGGCACCGGCTTTGCCGGGTGTATCGTTAAAGGGCAGGATGACGGGTCCGGTAACAGACGAGAGCGAATTGTTTGTTTGGCGGCCAGGAAGCTTCGTCGCAGTGGGAGCCATATTGTGATTGGAGCGTAGCAATTTCTCGACCTCGGCACTAAATAATCGCACGGGCCGGTGACGCTCTTTCTGCGTCTGATGCTGCACCTTCGTCTGCTGTTGCTTGCTAAGTGCTTCCGATGTTTCTATCGACTGTTTGCTTGTGGTATCCGTATTGCCGTTGTTGATGTTGTTCTCCGCCTCGGTGTCACTGAAGCTGTGTACACTTTCGCTATCTTCCCGCCGACTAACGATGTAGTAGGAATCACTATAGATCGTCGGTTGTATGGGGTGATGGTTTTCGCTTTCACACTCCGATCGACCAGTGCTGCTACTACCACTGCTTTTGCAGCATGCGTCACTGTGAGGGGAGGACGAATCGACTGACTGTGAACGAACTGATGGTGACGATCTTGAACCACACTCTTCCAACGATTCCTTATCGTCGTCTTCTCCTTCTTCCTCCTCCTCTTCTTCCTCCAAAATCAAACGACCTACTGACGGAGAGGGTGAACCTCTCAAATAAGTTACGTTCTGAGAACGGTATGGGCTATTTGCTTTGCTACGGAATGCGCTTTCTTTTGGCTGAAAAATAAAATCACGCGTGAGAAGTGATGCCTCGTCTGGGGACCGATCGTATTGCGAAACTATACTTGTGACGGAATTGGATCGAGATCTGCAAAAAAAAAAAAATAGCCAAATAAAACAAAAATATTGTTAGTAGTTGCGTTGGAAAAATTGAGAACACGAAGAAAAGGATGTTGTAAAAGTTTCATTAGCTTTCCTATTAACGATGCCTTCGTCTGATGGTGTTATTTCTAACTCCCTTATAGATAAGATAATTTTACGTAAATAGTGGCACAGGAGACGGAAGGATTGTACGGACAGGGGAGCCCCGCTTAAATAACGAAAAGAAAGCACTTACATTACACAATGTGCTTACATGACCCGCAAAAAGGTGAGCGTTAACGGTTAATAGCGGCCTCACGACTTTTGGCATTTTGCATTTGTGAGTAAATTTTAATAAGTTGAAAATAATGAAACTTTTGTGAAATTGTTAATAATAAAACAGAAACATAAAAGAAGGAAAAACATGCATACATACATTGGAAGCAAAGGAAAGTTCGCGCGCGCAAGTGGAAGGCACAACAAAACTAAAGCTTTGAGACATCTATTCTTCAATCGACAAACATTGCTTTCTTTTCCGCTGTTGCACCTCTCTCCCTCTCTGGTTGTCGGCTGTGGTCTCGCGATGTTCAGTGCGGTCAGGAGGTTTTTGTTTTGTTAGGATTGTTTTGTTTTAGGGGGTTCAGATCCGGCGTCCGTTGTTGTAGTACCGATTGAGTGTGTTTTGGTTTGCGTTCTTGTCGCTGCAAACGTCTCTAGTCTTGTGTACTACCATGGCACTACGTCCCAAGTTGTACAACAGGGGAAACAATAAAAACTTCGCGACATTCGTGCAGGAGGAGCGTGCTAGATTTGGTGTTATCTAAGGGCGAAACAGTTTCGATCGCTTTTAGCTTGCTAGTTAGGATGCTATTACAGTCACCGAATGATGTCGTCTAGTGAAAGTGTGTCCTCTTAAAGAGAGTTCGAATGCTTTGCTTCTAACCGTCGTTCGGCTCGTTTCGCACGTGCTTCCGCCAGCAATTGCGCTCTCGGTACTGCTTCAGCAACTGCTGTTACTGATGGAAGTATCGTTTGTACCACCTCGGCAAGCTTTTCCCTCTCGCTATTGTTGCGCTCCTCGTCTTGCTGTTTCTGAAGCAACTCCTGCTGTTGGCGAAGGGTTTTCTCTTCTTGTAGGAGCTTTATGCGCGACGATCTAGGACGCTCGAACAGTCTACGAATAGGGCAGATTGTAAAATCATTAACATCGGTGGTTCACCGAAGCAACATTTTCCCTATGCTCAAGTACCTGTTCCTCCGTTCTCGTTCCTTGTCGCGAAATAGCTTCGGAATGTGGGGTAGAAAGTTTTCCACCAGCAGTTCGTGCAGGCAGCGTTCCTTTGCGTTCGTAGAGTGATCGAGTTTGTTCGCCAAGTTACGCCAATCCTCTTCGGTGAAGCAGATCACCTGCCACACGGTGGATTTCGACGATTTCGACTTGCCGCCGCTCACGTAGTCCTCTCGGTACAGGCGTGTGCCGAAAAAATGCCAGTACGAAGAACCGTTGCGATCGTAACTACAGGTAAAAA
>JXXA01009472.1:0-16719 GCA_000956255.1 Anopheles punctulatus | reverse complement strand
TCCAAAATAAGATGCAAGTTGTTTTTGTGTTTATGCAATATGATAAGCAAACTTGTAAAATGTTACAACAGCGACTGAGATATGAATTGTCCCGTTCTATCCATCTTTCACTCTACAGATTGTAGGTGCCAAAAATTTTTTGTAATAATTTTTCTTTACTTAAAATTTACGACTAGAAGGAACTTAAAATTTACGACTGCAAAATTGTCACCAAATCTGAGAATTTTAGCGAAGCAATCATTTTTACAAAAAAGCTTTATTATTTATTGTATTAGCGAGAAAGTAAAACAACAAAAAATAAAATGTAGCAAGCACTCCAAATAATCGAAAAAAGCCAAACCTTGTTGTTATAAACCGTAAGAAGTACTAATCGGCATATGTTAGTGCTTTAGTGAAAATAAAAGATTGACGGAACAGTGTAAGATGTAGGCAAAATAACAAAACAATAATAATATTTACAAATTATTGCAAAAACATGATATTCCATTTGTTGTAATATTTGATATTGAAATTAGGAATAGGAATTTCAGTAAATATACAAACGAACGATAGTTTCGTAGCTGGCAACAGTAAGGGTAGAGGCGATACGAAAACCATGCTACAATAATTGGTTATACCATATATACAATTTATAATAACAGAACCATGTAGTAGGAAAGCATAATGCATATATACAACTATATACAACATATATAGGTATGGATTGTAATGGATATGTGGTGATAGGAATCTATAGGAACGATGTTACATCTCAGATGCAACATATTTTGCAGCGACCTTCATGGTCCGTTTTTTAACACGTTTATGAGTGTATCCATAGCTGAGGACTCAACAGAGACAGGCCAAAATCGCAAAAGTTTAACTAGTAAAAGTGGTATCTGTTGAACGTGAACGGAAACAAACCAAGCCAGCCAGGCAAAATGCTATAACTATGCTGATACTAATATGTACAATCAAGACGAACAAAAATGGGGAACACAGAATAAAGTTGTTGGTGACATCTAGTGGCTGTGTGTATTTTATTTCTTCCGAATACGGTATGAGCGGCCGTTACGCGAACATATTAACGTACTCCAGTATCTTCGGATCGCATCGGAAACCGTGCATGATTGTGTGTTTCAGCATACAGTACTTTTCGTAGATAGCTATGCTTTCATCGCTGACAGTCGGTATGACGATATCGTTCTGTATATCCTTCTCTGGCTTCCCGTTGGCGATGATAATTTCGTTGTTGTATATCGAAAGCCCACCACTTTCATTCATTAGCGCATGCCGATTGTACTGGTGCGGAGAAACTGGCCGGACTGATCCGTCAAGCGAGTTGCAGATTCGATTGATTTCTGCATACTTCTCATATCTAAAAGTTAAAATAGAAATGTTAAGCTCACTTTTTTTCACTTAAAAATAAAACATACTTTAACATGTCTGCCTTTTTGGGCATTCGAATCTCGAAGCCATAAATGTCGTTAGTCATCGGAAACATGGAGCTCAACGTTACAGGATCCTCCGCACGGCTGCTGTTATTACTGCCGATCGGTGCCGCGTTTCGATTGCTTTTTTCCTCCTCATCGGATTCGGATTCATCATCCGATCGATCGGAAGACGAGCTGTTAGCAGAGCTAGTAGACGATTGACCGGTAAGCGATGGATTCTTTAGTGCCGTACTCTGCTGCCGTCTGATAGGTTCGAAAGGGCTGAAGTGGGATCGAAAAGCGGGTGCTAAATTTCTCGACAGATGGCTTAGCCGATAATCAATGTGTTCTTCAAACGAGGTAAGTTTGTAATCATAGTGAAAGTTTGAGTAGTAGTCTATAATTTCGGCATCATTCGAATGAATCTTGATTAACTCCTTCGCAACACGATTCTCATCACTCACGGCGGCTGGCAAACAGTTCATCACGAACGGGCTAACCCATTGGGTGAGAGGGATTGTAGAAATTTCTCTAATTTCATCTAAGCGTGAATTATGTATATAAAAATCAGTTTCCAGATCCCATATGTGAAGCGTCTCTAAAGAAAACAAATAATGAGAAACAATATGTTGGTTATTTTATATCTTTACGTTCTCTAAACCAACTGCTAAACAAATTGTGCTTTACTAAAAATAACACCACTTTACTGTGATCAGTGGAGAAAACAAAGTGTATCCCATACTTACTATTAACTTCCGCTCGCGAAGGAATATAGTAACCGAGGAAAAGGTTTATACTATGCTGCTTCTCTGTGTCGCTAAAAGTGTTGCTATAGTACCGGCTTAGTGTCTGCATTATATCATTGCCTTGCGAGGCCCACACCGCCGTTTTCCTGTAGGTTTTAATTCGATGCACAAGCTGTGATCCTCCGTATTGTAGAGCTAAAGTATCGCCATGATCTTCGTACAGATTCTCCAACATGGTAATGCAGTCCGACTCGAACTCTAGTTTGCGTTCCTTCAAGAAACCCAAATCGTATAGCTGATGAGCAAGTACACATTTTCCAATCGCAAACTGTGCCGTATTGGTACGATCCAAACAGTCGACACAATTCACACGCACAATACCCATCTGTTTCTGACTTCGCTCGTCGTCCAGATAAAACATTCCCGTCTGTTGGATCACCGTTTCGGCGATTTTTGCTAACTTTTCCATAACGTTGCCCTCACCACGGCTTTTGCGTGCCATATCGAAATCAATGTATCGAATCCGCAAGTGTGGGGGGAGAAATTGGTTCAGATAGCTAACCGTTGACTGCATCTCTTCGCTCAACAAACTTTCGTGGCGTCGTTTTTCTCTGGTCTTTACCAAATTTAGTATAATCACCGGTGCACCGTAGTGGAACATCAGTCGTTGGTAATGCTTTCCAGCGGTTTCACCGTACGGATCTGACAAATCAATAGCGATCTGCGGCTTCGGTACCATTTTGCTAACGTCCTGTGACCAATGGGAGGGGACCGAGCCTCGTAACTGCGTAAAACTACACATTCGGTTTCCGTCCAGCACGATTTGCTCCGTTTCTACCTCATTTGCAACATCACCATGAAAGTTGGCTCCACGTTTAAGAAACCGTGTCCCTGCATATCTGGTGCTCCGTCTTGCTATAAGGCAAACGTACACCTGCCGGCCAAAAATGCTAATGCTCGACTGGCTAATGAAACCGTGTATAATTTCCAGCATCCAATCCTTGTGCACGACTTCTCTCATCGGTTGCAAGTGAAACGCGTTCCACACAAACCGTTCCCGCGACACACCCCGGAAAGCGTACGTAATTTTTTCGCCTGTTCTATTCTGCCATACCAGCGGTTCATCATTCACAATATCGCAGCGTGTGCCTACAAACTTCGGAGGTGCCATATTGTACTGGAGGCTATGGGTAAGATCATAGCTGTAACTAAAATAGAAATTGCTGTTCAAATCTACATTGTTGAACATCTTTACGTAGCGCTGCTCCAGTGGGTGCATCTGTTTGCTCGATGATTCATTCACTCGTATCATGGCTGTATCTTTGATGGTGTAAATTATATGTTTCCCGATGAAGGCACATCGCGTACGCTTGGTTACTAAAATCAAATAATATCCTTCGAGGAATTTTACAAATCCCAAAACACCATACGCACTAATAGAGCGAATGAAGGAACGTGATTGGACAAACTTTCGTATGTCTCCTTTTTCGAGCTCGTTTGGATTTTCATAAATCGTCAACTCCGGAGCACGCCTATCGATTTCCAGTACACGGAAGCGCGTCTCTTTGCTATTACTACCGATAAGGTAGAGTTTCTGCAATGGGACCGAAAAACACAGCTTTAAAAACCATGATCTCCCCAATTTTACCCAATTTTAACCTACCGCTTTCGTCTCGAAAAGGGCCACCTTCTGTATTGAGCTTATTAGCGGTTGAAACTGCACATTTGGATCCATTGTAATAAAATTATTCACAATTAAAGAATTTGGTACACGATGTTCGTCCCATACGAGAGGAATATTTTTGTAGACCTATTGTTGTGGTGATTCGGACCATTGACAACGTTTAATCGAGAACACGGTACACATCAAAACAATCGACGAAATAAGATTTATTTATGTTCTCAGCTGAGAGCAATATTTTCCAAAAAAAATCAAATCAAATCAAATGAGAATAATATGACTCTTTCAACTGCGAAGGATAACATTTTCATTTCATAATTAGAGACATTTTCATAAATAGGGTGAATTAATGAACGATTTATTTTTAAGTGGAAAAACACACATTTTCATGGTTTCATATCAAACGTACAGTTTGGTAGTGCTTCTTTCAGCTTTTCCTCCACCAGCTGCATATTTTTCACGTATGGCAACTCGAAAGTTCTTACCTGCTGTAATTTAGGCAGCTGTTTGAGCTGTAGCAATCCGTGATCGGTAACATTGCCGCACTTTGAGATTTGCAATTCTTCCAGCGTTTCGGCGACGTACCGTAGCTTCCACAGAGCTTGATCATCGATATACACACAGTTGTGCAGGATTACTTTCCTCAGTCGGCTCAAACCCTCCAGATGATCGAACCCGATGTGCATAATCCCAGAATCCGTACCGTCAAGCTCTTCCATCAGAACCTGCTGAGTTTCGTCCGGCAGTGCGTTAAAGTGTACGTGAGTACGGCTATCCTTAACAAACTTTGCTTTCGCTCCGTTTTTCAGTAGCCATTCTGCGCATAACCTATCAGGTCCAACTTTTTTTAGCCTGGAACGGTCCACACGATTGAACATCATGTTAACCCATCCCCAGAAAGGCCGATTAAGCGGCTTTGGCTGTAAACCGGATCGATTAAGGTGGGATAATGCACCCACCATGGGTCGCATGAATATCATTTTATCTAAAGTGATAAATACAAAATAAACTCAGGAATTTGTTATTTATGATGAAAATAGTAACATACCGTTGAATGTTGCCGATGCTATTGAAGATTCTCCTGTGATACAAATTTCCGCAAATGAGCAATTCAATTTGACACATGTAAACAAATAAATAGTTGCGCAACCCGCCGGTCGAGCTAACAACTTGTAACAACGCGCAGGCTCGTGAGATTCTATGTATTATTGACGGTTAAAAAAGTACCACTAAAATTTAAAACTACCGATTATGTCTGTGTGCTATATTTAAATATTATAAGAGTAACATATCACTTAGGCGATAAAATTTTTAGACACTAATTTATACGTAGTAAACATAAAAACATATTCATTTTTCTTTAGACGAAGCCTCTGTACTTGTTGATACTATCGTTGGCACCGTCTGTTTCACGCCCGTCGAAGTAGTAACGATGTTAAATTGTTTTAGCATAACATTGCGACCCACCAAAGAAGAGACAGTAGCATTGGAAGCTGATGCTAGTCCACTGGAGTTTGTTTTAATGAAAATCTTATTCCCACCTATATTCTGGATGTTTCCGCTCACGGAGGAACTGACGGAACCGGCACTGGTTGTTGAATCCTTCGTCGTCATCGATTGAAGCTTATTTGTACCAATAGAATTGATTATGATAGGTTGAAATTTACCCTGTTGTATGCTGACCGGGGTCCCGCTGATAGCGGGTTGCTTAACGCTAGCGTTACTAACAAACTCAACTTTACCGCTGGTTAAAAGTTCACTCAAATTTTTCACCACACCACTTGCTCCAGCGCCAGCTGGCTTTGTCAAAACTAATTTCCCAATGTTTGTGGGACCTCTAGTACCGGTTGATACAATCGTGCCAGTTGTCGGAACAGTGGAACAGTGGACGGAACTGGATGCAGTAGATGCGGGAATATTAATTTTCGTACCCATCGGAACAAGCATGCTGGGGTCCACGGGCTTTAAGTTTCCCTTGTTTATGATCAAATTAACGATCTGCTTCTGTTTCCCGATGGTTATCGGTAGGCTTCCGGTAGGTTGTTGTAGTGTAACAAAGCGATTCCCCATGGATGGAACTATCGTCGTGTTCTGAAGATCTGCTGCAGGTGCAGCGGTTTTGGTAGAATTTGCAAGCGTTACTGTCGTTGTTGCTGTTCCCATGGCACTAGATGGTCGTGATTCCTGCTTTATTTTTTCGGGAGAACCATCTTGTATGATACCGTCATTGTCGGCAAACACGATTGGTAAATCAAATATGTTTGTCTCTGATAAATCTCTTTCAACTTTCATGGCAACATCTTCCTGTTGCGGAACGTTGGTGAAAACGGTTGGTGTTGTTCCCATGTTACGAACGATCGTAAACTTCGGTGGGCTGCTAATTTCAGCCGTTTGTATTCCTGTTTCGTTCGCGCTGGTGGTGCTATTGGCAAGTACCGAAACTACCGGTTTTGTAGTTGATTTGATGGAGTAGAACTTTTGCGTTGTTCCGGTGGCTGGTTTCAACTGTATCAATTGATTCGTGTTGATCAACTTCACATTTACATCACTCGGATGCTGCATTACGCCTGTTATATTGACTGCTGGTTGCAAAGGAGCTCGTTTTAATGCTGGTAGCATTATAGGAGTACTGCCTACACCGGAAATAATATGCGTTCCACCAGATTCGCGCCCTTCATATTTCGTCCCATCTTCGTCCTTTGGCGGTGGTAAAATGATTTTCTCCGTTTTTATTTGTTTCTCGGAAGTTGTGGGCAAAATGCTCTGTACCGCAATATCGAGGGCTTCCTGCGAACTTTGAATCGTGCGACTTTGTTCCAGCGTTTTAGGAGTTCGACGAGTATACGGCTTTCTCTGGACTTTAGTATCAGATTTTGGATCTTGAGCGTGTTTTCTTTTTCGCGACGTAGTTGAATCGTTCTCATTGCGCTGCGTGGATAGACTACTTGGATCCGTGTACTCAGACGTCATTAAGCCATTCACGAACTGTCCTACTGTGGTAGATTGCTTCGTACGCGGTGGACATATCAAACAATTGGTTGCAAATTCTGCTATCTCATCTGCAACCATGTTATCTACCATCGACTGAGTAACTCCTTCTATTTTGCGCTTCGTTTTAGATACACGCAGACATTCATCGGCTGCCCCAACGACCACAAGCGATGTCTGTGTCGACATTCGGTCACGCAGCATTTCAATCTCTTCGTGGCTGTTAAATAAAAAAAAAGTAGTTGAAGCACAGGCAAATACAATTTGAATAGACCATCCTTACCTGGCACGAGCTGAATTTTGACCAATGACGAATAACACAGGGCACGAAATATCCACAATATGGTCATCCGGCGCACCCCGAACACCGTTATACGTGTTGTACGAAAAACCCAAACAAATTACGCAACTAACCGACTCCACCAACCCAACCTGGATGGCAAGTGCAGAACCGGCATCGAAGCCAACCAGAATGATGGATCGATTTGGTGCGGAACTGCGTATTTGTTGTATTTTTGCGCGCGTACTAGCTACCATGTGCTCCGCCAGCGCATGCAGTGATTGTTTATCGATGTTTGTCTTGCTTGCTGACCCTTGGATCGGTATCACCGAAGACATCGTAGCAAACAAGCTGAACCATTTCTGCTGCCGTCCGGTTGGTTGCATGAAGTTAGGAACCGACGGTACCACGACGATATACGGCTGGCCGGGAAGTTTGCGATTCTTGTGGGACACTATTGGTTCCCAAGGTTTCTTTAATACCGGTCCCAAAAACTCCTGGCCTACGTTCAGTGTGCTGCCAAAGATCATTTTGTTTACCAACAGCGGCAATTTGGCATGAAGTGTTTGCAGTATGTCGATGTAGATTGCGAGGTAGCAGGGTGGAAGATTTTCCATCAACAATCCATGCAACCATTGTGTTAATCGGGTTTCCCAAGAAACGCTCGCCAACGCTTGGCGTAGCCGACTGACGGATTTGTCGATAACCGTGCGACGATGCACTGGTTCATGCTGCTTTTCGGTGTTGGTTAATCTGGCCAGACGGTCCATATCCAGTAGCCTTGCCACACGGTCGAATAGCTTGAATTGCTGCACCGACCAGCCGAACCTAGAAACAACAGAAGTTCGTTGTTTATATAGAAATCTCAACCAACATCACCATGTGTTAGATTCTTACTTGGCTACACGCTCTTCCCAATCATCTTCGTCATGCTCTGAGTTGCGCGCGGTGACAACGATGTTTTCACTTTCCTGCATGGCCCGTCGGGCGCTTTCTTCGTTGTAAGAAGGGATAGGAGGATTGTACGACTCCTCCAGGTCGATACGCTCATCGTGTGAATGCGTGTGGCACGACGGGCATTGAGGCGGCCGGTGAATCATTAATGTACGGGTCATTGCTGTTTGACTGCTTTCCAGCAGTCGAAAATCACGCGTATAACTATGTTCCATAATAGGCGTCGTAGTTCAATCTGCTTCTCACTTGATAATCTAAAACAGGCTTCGAACCGCACGAGTTACGTGTTAAAAGTACGTTGATTTGCTACGGACGAAAGGAAATAGGTTTTAAAGCACTATAATAAATGAATTTATTACTGATAACCCGCTTAAATGGTTAAACTGTAATGGTTTAGAGAGGAACTGCTTGCTTATACAAACAATGCAGCATTTTTCTCGTTTGCAAAGCGTCATTCGTGAACGTCAAAAATAGGCAGTGTTGCCAAATATGCTGGATTTGGATCTCAAATGGAAAATATTATTTGTTGGATTTAAAAAAATAAACTAGAACTATCTATTGGTTGAAGGATTAATAATAATTTATCATTAGTGCACGAGTGCAACTTTTTTTTTTGTTTCGAGTGTTGTATCATTTCTATTTAGGAGTATGTCCGCAGAACACATGTTTGACATTGATGTACATGCTCCATGTAGATTGTTTTGATTCTTCTCGAGAGCAGCACGCAAAAATTCGGAAGCAGAGCGCTTGCAAATTTGCTCGATAAAGAAAGTAACTGTGAACCATAATTTACATTCAGTGCTTGCTGTTACGAATTCCAGAATGGATTCGTCACCACGCATCAAACAGGAACCAGGCATCGATACACAGTTCATACCGAAAGCCAATAATTTGATTGGCAACGTCAGCGTGCCGATGGAAGCAACTGTGAAGACAGAACGCCTGCAGTCATTCCGCATACCGCGGGACCTTACCCTGGCCAATGGACGCACAACTAAGCCACCGGCAAACAAGAAGATCTACACCCCGAACTTGAATGCTGTGCGAAACAAAAATATGTTAGTTTCGAAACCAGCATGCATGGAAGCATGGAATTTATGGCTTATTTTCAATTTTAGAGATGTGAAAACGGCCTCCACTAGCCCGAAAGGCAAAGTAAAGACTGAACGCAACAAGAATGATAAAGATACGAAGAACAAAAAAGCTGCTTTTGTTCAATCGTCCGGCATCTTTTCGGATGGCATGGCACAACGAACACCATCCCGCGCATCCAAAAGCGGTACGCGTCTAGTGATTGGTATATAAAAAGCATACTACTTATTTTATTTGATTTCGTTAGATAAATCTAGTTCATCCAAAGAGCCAGATGCTATTCGAAAGCCGGTGTTTGCCAAATTAGATACCAAACTAGATTTGGAAGATGAACGCAAACGGATACAACATTTATGCGACAATTTGGACGAAGAAGTCGCTGATCTGGATACAAAATTGGAGAACGGCTTGAAGCTACCAGTGAAGTTGGAAAATGGTAGGTTACACTCGAACATAGTCTTAAAACGATACTAATGGATTTTCATAATGTTTTAGTTGATTACAAAATTAAACCTCCGGAAGTGAAGACGGAAACCTTGGTGGAAATGAAACAGGATCCTTTTTGTACAGTGGACAGCGTTATTTCCGAGACACAGCCAAACAAAATTTTCCTTTTGCAACTACCCGATGCATTGCCGGGAAAGTGTGATACAGACGAGAAACGTGCTACAAATGGCAGCGATAGTAAATCAGAAACTGTTATGAATGGTGAGGAAGGTCCAAAATACTGCACAGTACGTGATCTGGCCGAAGGTTGCATCGGAAAAATAATTAGGTACCGTTCGGGCAAGGTAAAACTCATGCTGGGTGAAATATTGTTCGACATTAGCCTCGGTATGGATACCGGCTTTCTACAGGAGCTTGTTTCAATCAATACGAACCAAGCCGAACGTAGCGGCAATATCATTAACATCAGCACTATAAACACCAAGTTGAATGCGTCTCCTGATTGGGAATATTTATTCAAAAATTCTACATGAAATACATGATTCTAAGCGAAACCTGCACCTAGTTAGTTTCTTTTGTTGAATCTGAGGAACGGTGTAAATTACCGTCGCGGTCGAGTGCGAAGTTGTAAGAGGTTGGTTGTACCAGCGCCAGTTCGATCGCTTTGTCGATGTTCTCCCGCGTGATGAACGTTTTAGACTGTTCTTTTTCAATGCGAACTTTCGCTTCAATTTGTTCAATTTTTTCCACTTCTCGTTGCTCCTTCAGGACCAGCCGTTCTAGGATGTACTCCTTACGAGCAGCCCGTTCCTGCGCTAATCGTTCGTCGCGCTTTGCTGCAGTTTGTTGGTTCCACTCGTCGTTCCTGCGTAATGCTTCCTGCCATTCGGCTTCCTCCTGCTCCGGTGTTTGCAGAACCATACCGGCCCTGGACACCAGCTTGTATGCTTCCACTTCATCTCGCAGAAAACTCCTTACCGCTCGCATCTGCGTGCGATAGTTATTGTTCAATCGCTTCAGTTCCTCAATTTCTTCCGCGATCTGCTTCTTACGCTCCGGCACGCGGAATAATTTGCTTTTGGCGGTACCGAGCCAGCGTGGTTTTCGGCGGAAGCGCACTGTCGTGTATTGTAGAAGTGCGAGTGTTTTTGGTTTGGAAAAAACACCTGAAAATGCAGCAGCTAAACTGGCCATCGTTTTTAAATTTATCGAGCACGCAGAATTGGGGAAAACGATTTGCTGGTGTTGTTTTTTTTACTGTCTGACAACGATTAAATAACATTGGTCTGACAGCAAGCACCCATGCCGAACTCACGTCGTTTTAAGTGACACTTATCGGATTTGTAAACAAAATCTAGACCAGCACCGAGACGGTAATTTTCCATAAACAACAGAATTGCTTGAGAAAATGATATTTTTGAGTCTAAGTACTTGCATTCTGATAACAAAACCTCAAAAAACTAGTGTTTGGTAAAATGTGTCTGTTCGCAGAACACACCTAGATGTGCGCACCACATAGCGCACTTCCAGCACTGTGCGCACAGTTAAGCAAGGACCTGGAAATTCCGAAACGTTGGAAAAGCAATGAAGGATAATATATCCTTCTAATAATTCAAAACTCATCCACTGGTCTATTGCTAAGGTTGTACATCTTTCCGCCCAACATTTTAGGAGCTGCAATCAATTCCAGAGTCGAAGTTTCAGATTAGAAATCAGAAAGTTATTATGCGCACAGTACAGAATGTGCGTACAGTTCGAACCAGTGTACCGAGGTAGAAATGCGTGTGCTGTCCCATTGAATTGTACCGTCTTTTTAGCTATCGTTTCTCCCGCATTATTGAATATTTCCAACACCTTCTGCTAATGGTATCGTTCAACCTAACAACTTTTGCACTGAATCTTGAGTTGGTTAATTTGGTTGATTGAAAGATCCATTTTGAACAAATCGATGTAATTATCCGAATGTACAATTTATTCTGATATATTGACGTGGTTGAGCTAAGAAAGAAGTGTTGAGCTATAGTGTTTTTTGTTTGGCACTGTACGTCTTTTAGATAGATTATTTTAAAAGTGCTTCTGAATTCGGTTTCGGAAACAACTTTCGGAAAACAATTTTCGAAATTAAGAATGACTTCGGCAATCTTCGGCAATATTCGGTGGCTTTCGGAGCGTCAGAAAAGTGAATTCGAAAAGGTTGGTCTATTGTCCGAAATATATAAAAATATCATGCTCTATAATCAGTTTGCAATGTGGCGATCCTAAAACCCGCTTCATGTAAGTAGAATAAATAATAACAGTTTTAACAAATCTGGGATAAAAATTTTACTCTCTCCACTTCTGAAAAAAATATTTATTTTTTAGGATCGACAGCCTTCATTTTTTTAACATTTTAATTTTTTAGCTTCATGTGCATGTCGGAAACTTGTCAATTCGTATGATCCAACCCTTTCGCTATCCACTTTAGCTGCGAGGTGGCTTAATAGACTTGCACAAATTTTATTTATTCCAGAAACTGATTTTTTTCGAAGTGGTTGGCTGGTAAAGTTCGTGCCAAAGATTTCTATCTTTAATTTCTCGAAATCTTCATCGCTTTCCGGCTCTCTAGAAAGGTTCGCATATCAAGTGACCGTGTACGTATTTGTTGTCCCAAACGCTACAACACCAATCGATATTAGTTTTCTTTGTATTTTTGCTTGCACTCGTCCATTTAATTACATGTTTTGTAGTTAAAGATTCCGTGTTAAGTGACTTCAGCTGTTGTTGGCAGCAATATATGCCGCATTCGGTGTGTTATTAATATTTATCTTAGCCATTTTCTTAATTATTTCCTTGTGCTTTGGAAGTAGTAAATTTTGCGAGCGTAAAACCGTACCCAAACAGGTCACATGACCTGCGGTGATGGTGTCGGAATCGGTGGTGCGGGTGCTTATTGCGTTTGTGGAAAAATACAACTCGGATCACTTGATCAGCTGACCTTTCTTGTCGCTGTTGTTGGAAGGTCGTTTTTCGCTCTAATCAGCCGTATTTTTGCATTTTAGCAGAACCATCCCTGGAAGCCAGCAGCAGCAACAGCAAAAGCCATCGACACAGGCCCGTCACGAGAGGAACGATATAGAAAATGTCGAATCTGAAGAAAATCAGCGATGAGGACCGTGAGTCCAAATTCGGATATGTTTTCGCCGTGTCTGGCCCTGGTAAGCAAACAAGCTCCTTTGCATAGAATAATCGAAAATTAAGGAATATTTGCCTTTTTCTTGTTCGGAAAAGCAAAAGGAAAATTTCTTTTCGACGAACTGTCATTTGAGGCGATGTCGCTGGTCGCCCGCAGTCACATGACGTGTGAAGTGGTATTGTGCTTGTGTTGATAGCATAAGGGTGGCTGTGAATGTGTGCGTGAGATTAACTGGTTCATGTGATCCCGTGGTAGTGCTGAAATGGATTGTTTATCCATGTTTTTTTTTTTCAAATGAATTTTACCCAAATGGATGTTGCGAGTAGGAATTTAACTCATACATTTCATCGCAGGTCAGCCTCTAAATTTTTATTCCAAATGGTACTCGAATTATTATGTAACTTTACTTACCTGTGGTATCTGGTTGGTCAGATGATGTGGTTTTCTTTTTAACACCCATGTGATACATGCAAATAGACTGAAAGACGTACTTTATTTATTTTGATTTATTAAAAAGATGTATGAATTAGTGTTGTTACAGTACAATTCAGATAGTAAATATCTCATACGTTAATTAATTTTCATTATTTTTAGTCGTTACGGCGGAGCGTATGTCCGGCTCAGCTATGTACGAGCTGGTTCGTGTAGGATATTATGAGCTGGTCGGTGAGATCATTCGATTGGAGGGTGACATGGCCACCATTCAGGTGTACGAAGAAACGTCCGGTGTCACCGTCGGTGATCCCGTCCTGCGTACCGGCAAACCGTTGTCCGTGGAGCTTGGCCCAGGTATGATGCCGCTACCTTTATAGATCAATTTTCAGAGCATTAAAAGCATTAATAATTCTTTCTCTCAGGCATCATGGGTAGCATCTTTGACGGTATCCAGCGTCCGCTGAAGGACATTAACGAAATGACCAGCTCGATCTACATTCCGAAGGGTATCAACGTGCCGTGTCTGTCCCGTACGCAGAGCTGGAGCTTCAATCCTCTGAACGTGAAGGCGGGTTCGCATATTACCGGTGGTGATCTGTACGGTATTGTGCACGAGAACACGCTCGTGAAGCACAAACTGATGGTGCCGCCACGTGCCAAGGGTACCGTCAAGTACATTGCCCCGTCCGGCAACTACACCGTCGACGACGTCATCCTGGAGACCGAGTTCGACGGCGAAGTCAGCAAGTTCACCATGTTGCAGGTGTGGCCGGTGCGTCAGCCGCGTCCAGTGACGGAGAAGCTGCCAGCTAACCATCCGCTGCTGACTGGCCAGCGTGTGCTGGATTCGTTGTTCCCTTGCGTCCAGGGTGGTACCACCGCCATCCCCGGTGCGTTCGGTTGCGGCAAAACTGTCATCTCGCAGTCGCTGTCCAAGTACTCGAACTCGGACGTGATCGTGTACGTCGGTTGTGGTGAGCGTGGTAACGAAATGTCTGAGGTACTGCGTGATTTCCCCGAGTTGTCGGTCGAGATCGACGGTGTGACCGAGTCGATCATGAAGCGCACTGCACTTGTTGCCAACACCTCCAACATGCCTGTCGCTGCCCGTGAAGCTTCCATCTACACCGGTATTACGCTGTCGGAGTACTTCCGTGATATGGGTTACAACGTGTCCATGATGGCCGATTCCACTTCCCGTTGGGCTGAGGCATTGCGAGAAATTTCCGGTCGTCTGGCTGAGATGCCGGCCGATTCCGGCTACCCGGCCTACCTGGGCGCTCGGTTGGCTTCCTTCTACGAGCGTGCCGGTCGCGTGAAGTGTCTTGGTAATCCAGAACGTGAAGGTTCCGTCTCGATCGTCGGTGCTGTCTCGCCGCCTGGTGGTGATTTCTCCGATCCCGTCACTTCCGCCACCCTCGGTATTGTGCAGGTGTTTTGGGGTTTGGACAAGAAGCTGGCCCAACGTAAGCACTTCCCGTCGATCAACTGGTTGATTTCGTACAGGTAGGTGCATCGCGCGCAATATGCATATCTATGCTAATATGTATGCGTGCTAATTGTTGCATCATGTTTGGTTTCCATTCCCGGTAGCAAGTACATGCGCGCTCTGGAAGATTTCTACGACAAGAACTTCCCAGAGTTTGTGCCGATGCGTACGAAGGTGAAGGAAATCCTGCAGGAGGAAGAGGATCTGTCCGAAATCGTGCAACTTGTCGGTAAGGCGTCGTTGGCTGAAACGGACAAGATCACGCTCGAGGTCGCGAAGCTGCTGAAGGACGATTTCCTGCAGCAGAACTCGTACTCCGCGTACGATCGCTTCTGTCCGTTCTACAAAACCGTCGGAATGCTGAAGAACATGATCGGTTTCTACGACATGGCGCGCCATGCCGTCGAGACGACCGCACAGTCCGAGAACAAAATCACCTGGAACGTGATCCGTGACTCGATGGGCAACATTCTGTACCAGCTTTCGTCGATGAAGTTCAAGGTGCGTGCGCGTGTGTGTGTGTTTGTGTTTGTTGGGTGGAGGAAACAACATCGACACTTAACTTTAATTGTATCTCTTTTCGCTACTTTAGGATCCCGTGAAAGACGGTGAACCGAAAATCAAGGCCGATTTCGACCAGCTCTACGAAGACATGCAGCAGGCATTCCGTAACCTAGAAGATTAAGGTGCTTATCGCTCCAGTGTATTTCGAGAGACGGGAGCAGCAGTAGCGTGTGCCAGCATGTATCGGCGGGGGTGTACTATTTTACTATAAGTTTTTTTTTACCACGCTGCCCAACCTCTGCGAGCGGCTCCTTTGGGGAGAGGATCCGCAACCGGGAGATAGGGTGCGTGCGTGAGACATGAGACGTTAAACATACATATATGGCAATACATGCTACCATTCATGTACACATGCACAGCGATCCATGCAAAAAGTATTCCACAGCCGACTAGATGTAGAGTAATGATCGGATCGGATGAAACGAAGAGACACACGCGTAACAAAATCACCATTTAACTAGACGGGGATAATTACAGCAAACAGCGTGTGTGTATGCGTGCGTGAGAAGATGTTTTTAATTTGTAACGTATGATACAACCCATGCGCCCAGGTGCGCGCAGGTGCGCCCAGCTTCCGCAGAAGACAGAAAACCGTCTACTACTTCCCTCTCTTTACCCTAGCTGCTGGTAGGATCAAGATCAATTTAACAGCGCGTGTATTTATAGCAAAAACGTGGTCTATGTACGTACGCATCCGTTCCGAATGGGAAGCGTACATTAAAAAGGGGATACTCAATGTGAGTCAATATGCGTGACACTAAGCACCACAGTATGCTAGGGGAAGAATGCAGTAACTGCAGCGGTAGATAGCGGTACAGGGAAACGGGGGGAAATACAATGTCGCAAAACGTACAATAAGGAGAGCCGACTTATGTGTTATGTTATACTATATATTTTTTTTGTTGTTGCTCAGATAAATTTCCTTGTAGAAAATGTGAATCATGTCGAGGTGGATTAGTCGCTAAAGCAAGTATATATATAAAAACAAATGAATAGACCTATTAAGCATAAAAGAAACAAAGATAATCGTTTACAATTGGAATGGATTGGATGTTGACACATCTCTGCTTCTATGTTGGACCGGATCGTGTGGGGCGGTTGGTTTGAATGTTTTTTTTGTTGTTTTTTTTTTGTTAATCAAATGTTTAAAAGTAGACGTGTCCTTACACACCCACCCACCCAGGCAAGAGGGAAGGAACACATTAAAATTATTTACAGCATTTGGGCCCGAAACAATTAACAGACGCGGAGAAAGCGGTCATACAAGTGATTGCTAGTAATATTGCGTTATGCATATGAACATAGCAACCTCAACTCCTCTCATTCCCTCAACTAGCGGGGAGAGGATAAAGTCAATGACCTTTCCTTAAATCATTTCATTTATTGTAGAACTGTTTTATCACATTTGTTATGTCTGTTTTTTTTTTGCGAAACTTTATGCCGAACCGAAAGTATTTTT
>JXXA01009465.1:0-19676 GCA_000956255.1 Anopheles punctulatus | reverse complement strand
TGCTACCGCTCCTATCTAGGACTCATCGTTTGTTTGGTTGTTTTTTGTTTTGTTTTGTTTGACATTTCACTATGGCTCCATCTCGTTCTCGAACACCGAACGATTCTGAGAGATAATGGAGCGTTTTCAATAAGCTTTTAATGTGTGGAACTAGGAAGGGAAGGAGGGGGGGAGGTGTTATGAGCGCGGTGTCTAGAATTAATTAGAATTGTTGGATGATAATGGAATCCAATGGCATGATAATGAGTGCTCGGGGAGTGGTCTTTCAATTTACAGCTCCTTGCAGTCTTAAATATTAGCCTGTTTGACGAATGGAAGCACTCTTTCCTATCTTCCTTTCATCGACAGGATTGCATACCAGTGGAGTTGCATTAAAATATAGTTTGAAAATGGAGAACAATTTCCTACAAAACCCCACCATTACGACATCCTTTGCATGCTGGTTGTCTGCAAAACCTTGGACTGATTCAGACGCCACAAGTTTGCTCCATTTCCCTACTTCATGTGGTTCCATTCTGGGGGGGAAAAAAACTCTGAGACGATGTCCTTTGGAAGCTAGTGATGGGTCCTCCACCGTAGCTGTCACACAAACGTCAAATATGACACAATGATGATGCTTGCTGTATGAGCTTTTCTCACGAAAAAAGCTTTCTCTCAGTGAGCACATCTCAGTGAAGTGAGATGTCGAAGATCTCACTGCAGAGCTTACGGAGGCTGTGGAGCACGTGGAGCTTTTTTGCTCTCCGTAGTTGCCTTGTGCGGGCTTCCAATGAGTGTTGTGAAGTGGAGATGTGCAATCTTCTCTCCGTTCGCTCGCGCATGTTCATCGACTCACTTCCGTTGTTTGTTTCACGAGCATGACGCAGCGTTGGGGGAATCATCGAACCATCAGAAGCACACCCAGTCCCAAAGGGCAGAACCTGCCTTGGTGGCTGCTTGGATTCGGTCCGTACCATGTTATCACCGTCGCTATGGGAGACGACCGCCTCCCCCAAAAAACGAACCAAACCGCGAGCATTGTGTCTGAGAGTCCGACCTCTCAGAGAGGATAAAATGGATCGAATAAGAACTGGGTTTTGTTGGAGCAGCACACATTAAATCTAGAACAAACAAACATAGTAGGCGACAACAGAAGAAACGTTCTCGAAAGCTTCTCCATTCTTGGAGCACAACCAGTCCACTTCGAAACGGGGTAATTTTTTTTTAAATTTTATTTGAAGAGATTACTTCCCATTCGCCATTTCGTAAGGGAGGAGCACAAGTGCTTACTCTTCGATCTCGCCCTTTCTCTCAAAACCTCCGGTACGGTTGTCCACTTAGCCACATCTCACTTCCATCGGTTGTCGGCTGTTTCGAGCGTGTCTCGGTCTCTCGGTGTGCGCGGAGTTTGGCAGCAGGAACATCCTGGAACAGGTCGACCGATGATTATTACTGCAGTGCATTTATTTCGTGCCGTTTCAACCGTATAGCGCGGTGTGTGGTGTGAGTGTCAGTGTGCGTTCTGGATGAGTCCGTAAAGAGAGCTGCCTTAGGTATCCGCAAGGTATGTCCATGCCAGGCGACATTCGTATTATAATTTATGATCAGTTTCCCGTTGTTTTGTTGGGTGTGAGTACGTGTATGCGTGTGTGTGTGTGTTTGTGTTCTGGTCTGTCCTTCCGGGAAGTTGGGAAGAAGGCTCGAAGCAAGGACGGAGAAAAGGTTCACGGACGAAACGGTCACCTCCTCGACACGGCATGTCCTTTTTTTATTTATGTCTCTCTCCCATGAAGCATCGTACCCGTCCTCCATCTTTGTCCTATCCCTCGAACGGAACGGAGGGTATGTGGGTGCGTGAGTGTGCAACGTGGCACAAGTCAGAGTCCAGGAAGGTGCATATACCTTCGTGTGTCCCATCCTTTGTCCGACGGACAGCATGCTGGCATGGCATGTGCGAAATGTTGAAGAGAAGGACATTCCAAGTGACCGTTGCGGCTTTGGGTGAAATTTTTGCACCATTTCTCCTCACACTTCCAAGGCCTGCTCTGCTGTACGATTGCTTTGCAACCCGAAACCTTTTGTGTTGCGCACCATGTGTGTGTGTGTGTGTGTGTGCATCGTAGGGTGAAGGGAAATGAGCAATTCGGAGAAAACTGCTAGTCGCGCAAATGATGAAGAATAGCATGGAGGAAGAAGACTTTTAAACACACAAAAATGGATAAGCCTCCCTCGATGCGAATGTGTACCGTCAAACATAACCTAAACCGTGCCAAGCGTTTCCGCTTATACAATTCCGCCGCCAGTATGGCTAGCGGTATAAAGAAAGGTGTGGTGTATTGGTAATTTAATTAGGATCCCTTTCGGCCTTTCGGTAGTCGGTTTCGGTGCTCGAAGCCACCAGCCCCCTCTTTCACTAACGACGATGATGACGCGTGCGAGTGGATGTTTTTATGTGTATCCTGTGTCCCATCGACCATTCTTCCTGCTGAACTTTGTGAATAGCTTTCGCAAGGGTAAAGCTTGAAGCGGAAGGTTCTTAGTGTCCCACTCGTAACACACTCACTTCCTCTCTCTTTCTACTCTACCCCTTTGCATCCAGTGTGCGTTGAACTCTTCGCACAATCTCGTTCAACGTTCAGCTTGGCGGCGTTCGGTGCGTTATCACAATTATGCAATTTAGCGTAACCGAAGTAACGCACCGAAAATCGATACTAGTATTTACCGGTCGTGCAAGGAAAAGAAGAATATGTTTGAGGTAGGAGGCTATTGTGATTGTGGACGAACAGACGTTTCTTCACATCAGAGAATGAAAGAGAAAGAGAGAGAGAGAGAGGGAGAGAGAGAGGGAGAGAGAGAGGGAGAGAGAGAGGGAGAGCGCGTAGGAAAAGGAGAGCGACAGGGTACGATAAACTAGGACACACCGTCCCAAAGACGTCATCATCATCATCATCACCGTCATAGTAGTTCCCGGGGGAGCAATATCATCCTCATATCCTAACTTGCCACCATACGCGATTTCCAACCCTTTCCAGTGTTGGGTAGCAATTTTTAATCCAATGTTTTTGCTGCTTCCCCCTTCCATTGCAGAATTCGAACAACCGCAACCTAAACCTCGACAGCAGTTCATCCTTCGGTGCAGCACCGTCGAACCAAAATGATATCTACATCGACGATGACAATCTGGAAGGTTCTGGAAGCCGTGGCGAAGTAAGGCTTTATTGTGTGGTGGTGGTGGTGGGGGTGGTCGTATGAATGTTTAATATATGTGTCCTTGCTTGTTTCTTCTCAACTCCCTTGACCACAGGTGCGTGACGATCTAGAGAAGGAGGACGACGAAGCATCCGGCTCCGGGTTCGGAGACGATGACGAAGATTCCACCTCGAGCCGATCCTCCCTGTCGTCGTCGTCCTCATCAGGGTCCGCGGGTGGCAACAATCTAAACGTAGTACGCGGTGGTGGTCTTGGTGGTAGCAGCGACAACCTGCCCGGCTCAGGTGATCATGATGATAATGATCTCTACACAGACACCAACCTACCCACCGTTGATCCATCGACCACCGACGACGAAGATAGTCAGTTTTTGTTTTGTGCATGGCTTATTTTTTATACCATTACCACTACTACTACTACTTATCATTTATCCGCTAAACTTTAGCCGAACATCCCTGTTTCGAAAAGGTTCTAATCCTCTCGCGACCGTACACGGATGACGTGCATTTAGCCATTCATCCGTCCAATCGCTCAACGCGCAACGCTATACCCGTTGGTGGCGTTAGTGAATGGGAATTGTGATAGTGTTTTGGGGTGCACCGGGGAACTCTAGCTGCGAAGTCGGCCAGATGGTGACTCGAACGGCTTCCGATCCCTGAACATTCCTTGAAGTACCACTAGGAACCGTTAGTCGCCCCCAAGAGTAACTTATCACTAATTCCCATCCACTATCGCAACGTAACAACAACGTGTACGACGTGTATTCAGTTCCTTTTCGGACAGCAATTGTGTGTAGGGATGAGGAAACGAAAAAAAAACAAACCAATTCAAACTCTCCACTTTAGGAACCTCCTGTGGAACATGCGAAAACATAAAACAATCGAAATAATGTGCGAATAACACCAAGAAAAATACACATACATACACATATACACGCATATATTTATAAACAAACACTGCAGTCACTTTCTGACATCTGACCTCGTCAGAAGAAAGAGAGGACTATTGAGCTATTTGGGGTGAAGACAAACGTATGCTGTAGGTTTCTATTTTCCAAACATCGTTTTTTAACACCTTCCACC
Organism: Anopheles punctulatus; assembly: GCA_000956255.1. Lineage (NCBI taxonomy): Eukaryota > Metazoa > Arthropoda > Insecta > Diptera > Culicidae > Anopheles > Anopheles punctulatus. Next base: position 15,405 of record JXXA01009465.1, on the reverse strand, counting down.
GCGCTCTTATTCTTATAAACCATTACTGACTATTTACCGTCTGTCTTCCCATTGACTCTTTCTGGTCTGGTATCTGTTGTTTCTCTGTAATCGTTCTGTAATAACGTTGTTCGCTCGTTCGTTGAACCAAGTTCAACGAGTTTCGTTTTCTTTCTTTTTTGTTAACGTCCTAACATAATTCTATTGTGCATGAGTTACTACGTGTTTCTATTGCTTACATAATTTCTTTCCTCTCTTTTTTCAAACTTCCTACCGTTAACGAACATCTCGTTTGCACTTTGTTTTGCCGGCATGAAAAACAGAGATCATTTGTTAATTACAGGTTTCTTTCTGTTCCGATGTTTCATGTCATGTTTTCACGTACAATTCATCACATTCTTCATCTCATGGCTCTCATTATTCGCGTGCTGCTCCTCGTCCTGTTTGCAAAAAAAAAACTGCTAGGAATCGTGTATATCATGCTAAGCGTTCATATTCATATCAATCAATGTGTGGTTGCCAATTACATTCCATGTACCCCTTGTTCATTCGCTCATACATAATGTCATCGCCCACAAACCGATGTGTTTATGTTTTTTATTGTTTTACATTTCGTGCGCTGGACCCTAGCCGGGATGGACGGACGGTCATACCGAATTGTTGTCCCGCGAGGCGAGAAAGCGCGCGAAGTTTGGTTTCGAATTTGAGTTTGAGTTTTTTGTTTTTTTTTTTCAATTGCGTTTCAATGCAAGCTAGCTATTTCGAGTTTTAGTTTCAATTTTCACACTCTCTTGCTCTAGTGTGTTTTTAACTCCTTCTTTCTCCTTCTTTACCGTCATTCTCTCGGTTTCTCACTAACGATCTGCTATGTTTTTTTTTAATTTTTGCACCTAATACAAACAGTGCCCATTGGCAAGGATAATAGTAAATCGTCCTCGTCCTCGTCGGGATCGTCGTCGTCCTCGTCATCGGGTGGTGTGTACTCCCGAGGCGGCGATCTGATTGAGACGGTAGACAACGATCTCGACCTCGGTGGACTGCCCCGGCACCACATTACGCCCACCGAAGGCATCATTCATCACGACAATCCCCAGTACGGTGCGGGCAGCGGCGTGTTGATAATGAATGCCAAGAACGATGACCGGACGGCCAGCTTCTTTGCGCAGCCTGGTATTTTGGCAGGTAAGTGCTCGCGAACAAAACTTGTGTTGGTCGGAAAAACGAACTAAACACCCCCTCGTGCCTCTGCTTCTTTCAGCTGTCATCGGAGGAGCGGTCGTCGGGTTGCTGTGCGCAATACTGGTCGTAATGTTCATTGTGTATCGGATGAGAAAAAAGGACGAAGGATCGTACGCGCTGGATGAACCGAAGCGATCGCCGACGGCCAACACCTACGCCAAGAATGCGAACAACCGAGAATTCTACGCCTGAGATTACTCGATGGACTCGAGTGACGGTGATTTCTAAAAAGAGCCACGCGCTGTGTCGCAACCATCAACAAACGTTCCAACGGAGTGTGTGTGTGAGTGCGTGCTTGTGTGTGTATGCTGAAGGTAGCAAACAAATAGGGGAAAAAATCTCACACTCACACGCACACACACAAAAAAAACCCGATGCATATGAGAATTGAACCACGCAATTGAAAGGAACGAAAGTTGGCTCGGAAAAAAAACGAAAATCGCCGGACAGTGCGAGGCAAACTACAACAACACAACAACAACAACTTAGCATTAGTAGAAAGGCGAGCGAAATGAACGAACGAAGGTAGTAGTGGGAACGCGATGAGAAGAAGATCCGGCACACATATATACACGCGAGAAGGGATTGATTGATTGCATTTGATGAACGTGATGCATTTGTTGTGCATGCGCGCACGCACCTTCTTCTCCTGCACGTACTGTCGGTAACCTCTACGGAACGAAGCCGTGTGCCGTGGTTCCGATGAGGCGCGTAATGATTTCAAACTGTTTATGTATGTATATGTATGTGTGAGGAGGAGGGTCGCGGAAACGGGAGTGGTTGATCCATTCCCAGGTTTGTGGAGGTGGGTGGCGTGCGTCGTACGCTACCGGGGCTAATGCAAATTTCATATAAACATTTGGGTTAAGTTTTAATGTGTTTGTTTTTAGGACGAATGATGTGTGAGGCTGTTGTCTTATAAGCTGAGCACAAGGGAAATGAGTCTCTCGAATCAAGTGATCATCGAAAAGCAGCTAGTGCAAACCTCTCCGGCACGGGAGGGGTGACTGGCAGCTGTTGTGTAAGCGTGGAAATGGAAGAGTGGCAGCTTGCTTAGGGGAAAGATATTGCATTAATATTTTTGTTTTCTTTTTTTACACACACTCACTCACACACACACTATATACATATATGTATTGTATGACGTTTTAAATTGTAAGAATATGTATGCGTCCCTGTGTTTGTTGGCATAGTGATGATGATTTACACTCATTGTGTTTTGTCTTTATTTTTTGACAATTTATAAATCGAACTGCTTTGTCACATTCTCACGTGTCGAGGAATCGTCGGCGTTGGGTCATGTAATCGAAATTTCGGAACACAAAAAAGAACAGAAAATTATATATAATTCATATATAGCGAGAGTGAGCGACGAGGGAGCGGCAAGGAAAACCATGAATCAAGCAGGCGTAGATGGAAGGCTAAAAACACTCTGTAGTACGTAAGAAAGGATAGATGTTACATATTTATAAAAGTAATAAGTGCAACAGAGAGGTGCAACGGCGAAATGAGACGGAAAGGCTGCCGCCGCCGACCACCGCAGATGATTAGATTAGCAAATCCAATCCTGGCGCATCGCACAGCAGCACAGCAGCAACAGGACGACTTTCTTATCATCACTTCGTCGCACGTTAACTAACCCTGCGCGCATGTGTGTGTGTGTGTGTGTGGTTGAGAGTTGTCTGACTGCTGCTTGAGCTCGGCGTCACGGATAAGCGTAATTAATTGAACTCTTCTTCTTTGTGTGTCACTCACTCACTCACTCTCTCTCTCTCTCGCTCTTAAGCTGTGCAAAATTGTATGTTGAAGAGAAGCCGGGAGAGAAGAGCGATAACAAGGAGGGATGTCAGGGGATTTCTACAGGCAGCAACAACCGTGCAGCTGCAGTTGATGGCTAGTTAATGTGGGTTTTCTTTCGTTTCATTCGAGTGGCAAGAAGAGGTTAAAACAAACTAAAGGAAGGACGAAAAAAACACGTAAGCAGTGCAGGAATATAATGGCAATACTTTGTTGTGAAAGTATATATTAAACAGAACCGAATTGGAAACGGAACGAGCAAAGTAATTGAGGGGGATAGGAAGAGATATTAAGAAAAAAAAACAAAAAACAGCAAGAGATAGGTACGCTGCTGCAGCTACGATAATTTATAATGTTGATTTTTATACACACCCGCACACACATACACATACATATATACATCCCTCTACTTTATCTTCCTCATTCCCACAAACGCAACACCTATCGTTCCCGAAAAACGCTTCAATTCAATCAAAACACATACATTAGTTACTAATATTAATCTTCCTCTTCACCTCCATTCTTCACCCGCAATAAGGTGGCAGGGATATAGGTAATAGAACCTGTTTGCGATCCTCCAGCCTCATGCGAGATTAAATGGACGGGCGCGGCCCAGAGGGTGTGTGTGTGTGTGTGTTCGTGTGCGTTTTGCATAAGTGAAAGCCAACCCATCTAGTAAACGAATGTAATGTTGCATATATACCCCAAAGTAAACATAGATTCACACTAACACACATACACACACCGAAATATATATGAAATTGCCATAAGTAATGCGAGATAATACTGCTCCTGAGGCTTTTACATTTCACAACACACAAGTAATAGAGAAGAATCGTTGCTGTGCGCGCTGCTGACGACAGACGGGACGTGCGTTGTATGTGTGTGTGTGTGCGGGTGTGTAGTCATTGGATGAAATGGGGTGAATAGAAAGCTGTTTTTTACACACAGATTTACATCTCCCCTCTCTAAAAAAAAACTCTTTCATAATCTCTGTTTGCATGATGTGAAAATTTGATAGGCCACACGATGTGGAGGACTCTTTTGAAAGGAATGGCTCCGCAAATTGTTGAGATCGATTGTTTTCTTTCCGTTGTGCAAACTGCAAACGCGACATCTAATCCCGTCCCTCCTCCCGTTGTTGGTGAAAGGAAATATCAGCTTGTGCGTGTAAGAAGATTTCGCCGAACCACTAGATGGACATTCTTTTCGCGCGTAGCAAAGAGCTGTGGTTAGTGTAAAACAAGAACAAACTTGAATACACAACTGATGGAGCGTGCAAAAACAAACAATATATCAGTTCGCTGAGTTCTAGTAGGTAGTTGGCGAATGCGAAAGAGAAAAAAAAACTCTAAGACCTTAGCGTTTGTACATGAAGAATCGGACGGACGTCGGAGAGGGAAAACCGTAATGTAAACGTAATGGACAGAACGAACACATAGGAGACTATCCGCGTTGCGGTACTACTAACATCGATGGTGTAATGTGTTATTAATGTAACTCAATAATCATACGATACGTGACGAACACTCTCAGTTGGCTCAAATATGGTAACATCATCCACCGCAATCAAAGCAGCAAAGCCCAATTGTTTTTGTTTTGTTTTGTTTTGAATCACTCTCAACATCAACATCATTAGGTCACCGTTTTCTTTACTTAAGGAAGAAGAGATCCCAGTGTGGACGACGGCTCGGCGGTACTGCACGGTCGTGCGTCTATTATTCACACAGTAACCTGGTAACGGTGGCAATGGTGGGGCACCCAAAGGCCGGCCTACTTGTTTTGTTTCGTTTCTGAGAGGCCTCCTCGACACACACACACACACACATACACACACCCCACTGGTTGCGTCGTCGCTTGACTACCCGGCTGCTACTAGACTGACGGAGCGAAAAGCTAGGAGGAGGAGGCGGCGGCCGGCCGAGGTTTAGGTTTAGTAACGTACGTAACAAACATGGGAAGTTAGATACTGGGATTTAAACGCTTAAGCTGCTAGCTCTTACTCCACTTCCACTATTTTATGTATTTTTAGTATTGTTTTAAGTGACTACGCGTACTAAAACCACAAACCATAAAAACCATATACATATATTTAACCACGCCCCTCGTCCTCACTTACCCTCCGGCCACCCATAGTGAGTTCAGTTTGTACTTTACTACTCTATTTCTAACACTTTAATTTTGTGCCATCGGTAGAGCAAGGTCACCATCGTTACGCGTTGTCTTGTTCCTTTGAAGTGTTTTTCATTACTTTTTCAAGCCTTGTTTACTCACTTCTCTTCGTACGACGCTTTTCGTTCCGTGCGATGATCAGTGTCGTGTCGCGGTAACAACTGTACCACTTCCCGCGTGAATCACCACACGTCTTAAAATCAGCTTAAAACAATCACATACTCACTTCTTCACCCTGCGAACTGCTGTTATCAGGCGAACAGAGATATAGTCGGCGAACGTAGGAAGCGGACCAGCAGATAAACAACAAGTACTACAAAACACAACGCATTTACTAATCAGAGAGCCACTCAACACAGCTAGACATTCCGACGATGGAGGGCTTGATCAATACCTAAAATTGGAACAGCTTTTTTAACGGCTACTCCGAACTACACTCAGTGGTTTTGTGTGAGTGTTTGTATACGTGTGTGTGCGTGTGTATGTAGGTAAAGACGAATTGTAATCAAATTATTGACCCATACGAGCGAGGGCATCGGTTTAAAATTATCCTTTCTCTCGCAAACCAAATACACTGAACAGTGTGTACACGTGTAAGCTGTCGCTAGCTACACCAGTGAAGCAAGGAAAATAAATTACATTTTGGAGTTCTCAGAATATAAAAGAAATTACCAATCCCACACGCACATACATACACGCATGCACACATTGTACAAGTATTCCCCCCCCACCCCCACCCTCAATCACCCAAAACACGAGAAGAATTTGCCAGACATACGTAGTCAAAATTCGCAGCAAGAACTGTCCTATATTCAGCGCAGCATCATAACCAACAGATACTTACAGCAGCAAGAACAAAAAGGAAAACAGAAAGGCAAACAAAAATCTACGTACTCATTTCGAATACAGGCGCAGCAGCGCGCATCACAATTAAGAAGCGATATAGTGAGCCCCAAACACGTCTCATATATATACATATATAATAAAACAAACATGCGACACGCGGCAGCGGATGGAATAATAAGAGAACAGTAAATTTAATATACAAAACAAAAACACACTACAAAGAAAAGGAATAAAACACACATGATGATGGGGGAGCATTGAAGAGAAAGCATTGTAAATAAAAGAATCTTTACAGTGTAATAAACAAACACCCGCTAATGGAAATTATGTGCGAGTTGCAGTGAGAAAAATGAAGCCCGATGGTGAGTTAAACATATTCGCAACGGTTTGCTGTTACTGCCTTTCGTTCAAAGTACGTTCATGGGATCGCGCAAATTCAACATGGCGGTGTAAAATGAAAATGATAAAACCTGCCATATGCTGCTGACAGCTGTCATATGCTGCGGATGACAATAAAGAACAAGAAGACAGGTAAGGCAACAAAGCTTACACGACGAAACGAACCCCATTTTTGCGGATTCTAAAAGTGATAAATAAACGCATCGGAACATTTTTAGGCACAGGCTAAGGAATGAACCCGTTTCCAGGCACGAAAATACCTCTAGTTGCAACGTAGTGTGTCCGGATTGCTCTGCGCACCGTGCAGCCCAGGAACGACGGCTAGGCCTACTAGAAGTAGCAACAACACGGAACCTGTGTGTCGTATGGTGTGTGATTCCTGTTCGGACCTGTTGTATCTTGTTGCCGAGAAGCAGCAAGTGTAGCGGGTGTTGTGGACAACACAGCGTCGCACCTTATGCAGGGTGTACTCTTTCTCCCGCTGGGTGATTCCAATTGTGCCAAATAGAACTCCGGCACCAGGAGAGTTGTGCCAAAATAGCGACAGTGGTGTAGCAAGTGCGTTTGTTTACACCTTCAGACCGGTTGTCGAGGCGAGGCAGTAGCCCACGAACGGGGTGGAACTGTGGAAACGCGAAATAACGATGTTCCCTTACCAATGGTCGGCAACGTGCACGGCTACGGTAACAAGAACTTGGTAACCCGTTTAGATAGGCTTATTTTTAGTGAAGAAAGGGTCGGCTGGAACGGCGAGATAATATCGGCCTATGTACACGCACACGCATCTTGAGACCTAGCACCACCATGGGCAGCTGCTTGACATGCTTCCGTACGCCACCGAACGCAAATGTGGCCACAGGAGCCGGCATTCCGTCCGGGGCCGGTGGTACAACGCACGACCCTAACCTCACGTACACCGACACGGAAGTGATTGGGCATGGTAAGTGAAGCAACACTGTGGGTGCCCATGTATGTGTGTGTGTGTGTGCGCGATTCGTACGTACATTGATGATGTCGCTTTGTTTCGCTCGTTTTCAGAAACAGATGATCTCCTTCCCGTGAGCCCATCCGGCGGGGGACTGCTGCTGCACGGGGAAAAACGCACCGGAGGCAGCTTTAAAAAGTCCTCAGTAGGCGGCCTACTGAATGGAAACATTGCATCGACGATGGGTGGCAGCGGTGGTGGTGGTGGTGGCGGTGGCACGATTGGTGGTGTGATCGGTGGGACGATGGTGGAGAGCACTAACAACAACGGTACCGGTGGTAGTAAGGAGCATGGACCACAGGCACTGCTCCTGTCGGACAACGATCTGAACCGGCTGTTCGAAAGCTACAAGGACGCACAGGAGGACGCGATACTGTCCGAGGGTATCGAACGGCTGTGCGGCGATCTCGGTTACAAGCCGGACGACTTTGCGATTCTCGTGCTGGCGTGGCGGCTTGACGCGAGCCAGATGTGTCAGTTCACGAAGGCCGAATTCATCCAGGGTCTGCAGCGCATGAACGCGGCCAGCATCGAGGACATCCGCACGCGTCTCCAGCAACTCGTCGAACGGTTGCGCACCGACGGCACGGAGGACTTCAAGTCGCTGTATCGGTTTACGTTCCGGTTCGGGCTCGAACCCGGCCACCGGATACTGTCGCTCGATATGGCCGTGAGCTTGTGGCGGCTCGTGTTTACCGTACACACGCCCGACATCCTGCAGCGCTGGCTGGACTTTCTCGAGCAGCACCAGAACATCCGGGGCGTCCCGAAGGACACCTGGAACATGTTTCTGAACTTTGTGGAAACCTGTGATATCGAAAACTACGATGACACGGAAGCGTGGCCGAGCCTCTTCGATGACTTTGTCGAGTACGAGCAGGAGCGGACGGGGCAGCAGCACGCGAAGGCCAAGGACGACAGTGGCAGTGGCGGATATCGGAACGGGTCCTAGTATTGCGCTTGGTAACGTCGCTCTACGCGTTTATCTCTCATCCGAGCCCGCCCGTATTCTAACGCCACGCTACGCATACATCTAGTATGCATTGGCGGGCGTGCAACACGTTTGGTTCCTTCCTTGTCATCTTCCTTGCTCGAGCTACGGCTCACTCGTATCTTCGTTTTCTTTTCGTTCTTTTTTTAGGTATTATTTATTGAATTCATCGTAATCAAGAAGAGAAGAATTTTTTAAGGGCGATACAGGAGACGGAGCGCATGCACACGTGTAGATATATAAACATCTTTTCATTTTAACTTGCCCCAACAGTGCTGCTCTTCCGCTTTCACCACCCGACAAGTATTGAACTATGATTTTCATTTGTAAGCATTCTGCTGCGAAACGCAAAGGAGAGCGATGATGAAGCTGGAGAAGCGGACAAAATTTAGAAGACAAATTGGATCGTTTGTTGTTAAAATTTATCTCGTTGTACAAGTGTGTTACGGTGTGAAAGGTGACGCGGCTTACAAGTTCGCTTAGCGCGTAATATAGAAGGACCCCACAGGATGTTTTTTGTAAAAAAAAAGTCTAAAAACCACGGCCGGGCACCATAAAACAGAAGACGGGTGCAACGCCGCCGGGAGCTAGAGCAAAATATTTATGTAGCGCATACCCAAGAAGAGAAAACGTAAAAAAAAATCGCATAAAGTTCGCCGCGCACACCGGCGAGAGTACTGAATATGTAGCAAAAACGAAATCGAAGCAACCCACGGACGGTGGATGGTACTGTAGAAGCATTTGCGCGTAAACTAACGAATAGAGTGCGGACGAGCGACCGTACCGCGGACGGATCATTGTGATTACTGGCATACCCTATATATTTAGTGCACGAACTTTTTGTTTGTTTTTTTTTTCTCGTCAAGCGGCATCCACTTTTTTAAAGCAGCAGCTAGCACTGCAGCGTGGCTAGCAAAGAGTATCTGCTAGTAAGAGAACGTGTAAGGCCATTATTATGCTCAGTCTAGCCTCGCCCGCCTAACGACGAATCGGCGACGTGGATCGGTATATTTAAACAAAATGAAACAACTTAGTGTAATTATCGCATTAACATTAAACGGTTTTGAAATAAAGGAAACAAACCTTAGCCTAATTAGTTGTGGTGTGTGTATGAGGCTTTTTTTCGTTCGGAAACGCCCCGGGCCTTGCACCGTGACGTCGTCCCGACGCGTCGTGGTCGATGAGAAAGAAATTGTAGCAGGGTACAATGCGCAAAGGAGGTGCACGCAGCTGAGCGCAAAGTTAAGCAGAAAAATGTCCCAGACCCAGACGCGTCGTGGTCTGTAAGCAAGAAATTGTAACAGGGGACTAGGCGCAAAGGAGGTACACGCAGCCGAGTGCGAAATTTAGACGCGTTTCGAAAAACACACATTTGTAACAGGGTTGCATGCTTAGAGGAGGCTACGACAAGTATCGCACTATGGTCAAAATGTTACCACAGTTGGGCCATAATAAAAATTTAAAAAATTTAAAAAAAACTGCGATTTGAAATTCAATGAAATTTAAAATCGACCAAAATGGAGTATGTTTTTGTTTTGCTGTTTTGAACAGATTAATTACAGTTTTTTGTCCCCGTTCATTGTCGAAAACCTCTTTCCTTGAAAAATGGCAGAAAAGAGCACTCCAAACGCTCCCACGAATGTTTTTGTTAAATAATTTATAAATTTCACACATTCCAGTGTCAAGTCCAGAAACCATGCAATACAACCTTCTTCTTGTTTGTTGTCGTCGTCGTCGTTCCCAGGCCAGAGTTACGATAATTTACCGTTCAACCTTCTTGCAGACACAGTTCTGATCCATTTTCGTGTAAATGTTGGACCAAAAAATGTCTTTTGTGTCCTCTCTGACCCAGCCGCAATGTTACAGCGGTTTAATTAATTCACACCAAAGAAGAAGTGACGAAATTGAACGCGAAATCATTTCGTCGTTGTTCCCAGACATACTCGCCGACACTGAGATTTTAACCAACGCACCACGTGAATGATTGCATGACCTTCTCGCCAAACTATAAGCGGATAGTCATGTCGGTTAATAACCGTCGCACCGGAAATTCCCCGTTTGCCTAATTTTCCCATTTAAGCCGCGTGCGCTTGTGCGATTTTAATCAGAATCGCCCTTCTCAGGAGCCACCCATTTATCAATCCATCAAATGTGGACGGGTTGTTTTTTGGTTTTTGGAGTTGAAAAAAATACCCCGGTGAGAAATACAAACGCAAGCCATAATTCGTGGTGCATGCGAGATCATCTAAAGTCGATCCATGCGCTTCGAATGACGTCAATGCGAATCATCATTTGACGTAACCAAGAATCATCAACCACTTCAATCAATCACCCCTGGAAGGGAAAGATTGCTAGGCGTTGTCAACAATTTCCCCTGCCGCAACAGCAACAGTTTTCGCCCCAGGTTCGTGTCATTAGGTCGACGGTCATCGTTTTGCGTGCCCCGTGAAGCGACTATTTTCCAACCAATTAAGCGCCCAATTAGATGGCGGAACGTACGCCATTTTTCCAGCACGATTTGCACGAACTTTTGGCGTTATTCTACGCACTAGCAAAACGCCCGTGGTTAAAAACACATTTTAAATCAACTAAATTAGACACACACCGATCGAAGGTTGCGGCGCCAGCTTAGACCTTCTAGAATTACAAGGGAAGAATGAATCTGTAAGAATTGTTCATTCTTCTGTGGCTTGGGAAAGTCCATGCAATCGAGTTTGCATGCCTTTGATTGGATTTTTGAGCTCATCGAAGCCGAAGCGAATGGAAGTGTCTGGAAGGATGTTTTAGCAACTCATTTCCCTTTTGAATGCGGTGCTTTCTGCCGAATTACTAATTTTGTTCTGCACACAACAAACCATCGTTCCGGAAGGATGTAATCGATCTTTTTCGTTTCGCTCGACGCTCCACGACGACCCGTGTTTATTTCAAGGGCAATGGAAATGGTTTTACAGCATGTTCTCCGTTTCTAAATCGACAAATTAATTCGATAAACAGGTGCTTCGACGAGAATTGCAGTGCTGGGAATGGAAATGGACAAGAATATACTAAACAAGAAAAAAAACTTTTCGGTAATTTTTTTTTATTGTGAAATTATTGCTTACTTTTTGACAATCCGGGAATTTCTATGGGTTATCTCATGGCACCATTTTTTCCGAAAAGATGTGAAATTTGCGAACAATTAATACACACTTTAGTGACATAGTCCGGCAAGAGGTGGCGTTACTGAATGTGGACTTTCTAGCAATATGGCGTCTGTGGTAGCTATGTTTTTTTTAGATATATTTGCCGTCTGTTTACAATACAGAATCCATTGCGCTTTATGAAGTATTTTAAACACATTGCGATATTCATAAAACAACGTTTCGTGACTTCCAATCCTTCCAATCTGGAAGGAATGAGAAAAGGGCCCTAGAACCGCTTCGAAATAACGAAATTCAAATTCAAATTCCATTAAAAACAAAAACAGAAATAACACTAAAACTTTTAACGTTTGAACGTTTGAACGAAAAAATTTGAACGTTTCAGTACATATAAAATAAAGCTTTAAAATCGTACTAGAACGAGAAAGCTGAACGTTCTCACATTCCTTACTACGTACTCACACAGCGCGGAGAAAAGGACACGATACGCTGCGCGAGCATGCATTTCCCTACAAAATCTCAAAAGCGGGAGGTGAGTGAGGTGACCGTGAGAGAAAGAGCGCTGATGCGAGCGCAAGAAACGAACCTCGATCGATCGGTTTCGGGCCGATCGAAAACATCTCACGAGAGGGAGAAAAAAGAAGATCATCACGCTGCTGCTGCTGCAGAGGATTGATTATTATGTCGGGCTGCGGACACGATGACGGTCAATATCAGCATCCCACACTCACTCTCATCTCACTCCGCATCTCAAACGCACGCACTCCGTGAACTGTCGTACTCTACCCCCTCCATGTGTCAAAAGCCAAAAAAAAAACGTACACACTCTCGCAGCCGTCGGTCGGGTTGCCGGGGGCCGGTTTTTCGGGGACCCAGCCCGATACAGATGCGACCCGACACCGACCGCAACCGTCATTACGATGGTCGCACTGGCCCAGGACGGACACGACACCACACGACACGACACGACGCGATACGACACGTTCCCTCTCCGGCTCGGGAAATCGCACGCTGCTACAATACGTTCCTCGCGTTCACCGTCGGAACTGGACGATCCAGGTGCGGTTTCGTGTTTTTCGTGCACTTCGGCTGTGCAATCTTCTGTGTGACTTCGTGACACACGCAATCACAACACGCAGCCGGTCCTAACCCACATTTTTAGCAGCGGTACCGTGTGCGGTCGGTGGTCGGTGTTGCGTCGGTGTTGTGTCGGCGTGTCGGCGTGTCGGCTCGCTCGCACCGCGTGGTTCAGTTTTTGGTTGTTGTTTTGTTATGTGATCGATCGAAATTTCGCGCGATCGCGCAGCCTCCAAACGGTCCGGGAGCCCACAACAACGGCCTGCAGCAGTAGCAGTAGCAGCACCAGCAACAGCAGCAGCAACAGCCCGCAAAGAAAAGTGAAGTGAAGTGTGAGAAGGAGGAAACTGCGTGCTCGCGCGCGCGCGCAAAAAAAAGAAATAAAAATAATCCCAAAATTGCACTTTGCCCGTGGGGTGTGTGTGTGTGTGTGCGTGTGGAGAAGCCCGAAGGGTGGTGGGGCTGGAAAATTTGCCTTTTTGGCAGGGGTGACCGATACGAGACGAGTAGTAGCCGGCCCCACGGTGAAGCGATTGATCGCGAAAACCGAAGTTTTCGAACACAGTGCCAAAAACGGTTCGTTACGTTACGCGCCGATCGGCCGACCCGGGGTCGTCCAACAAAGGTGAAGATCCGTCTGTGTGTGTGCGCACGTGTGTGCGTGTGCGTGTGCGTGTGTGCATGTTCCGGGATCCGTGTCCGTGTGGTGTGTGATAATAGAGATTACGTAAAGGAAGGTTGTTTCGGTACAACATCTTTCGGACGTCTCGGTTGGCTGAACGGAAGGTAGGGGGGTTCGCGGATAGAAGGAAGGAGGAACGATCGGCAGCTGATTCCAGCCCCGCAGCAAGACGAAGACGCCCGGGACGGCCAGAGGAGGCTTCCCTCGACCCTTCCATCCTTCCTCGGCAGCTGCTGCTGTGCCGAAGATTCGCTTTTTGTTCGCAATTCGCGCGGCAAACAGCTGAGCCAGCGATGAAGATGCTCGCGATGAAGTTCGGTTGTCTCGTTTGTGTCACAGCCCTGCTGTTCGTCACGGTCGGTGGACATCAAACGTCCGACGGCGACGTCGACACCGACATCGACGTCGAAAGCACAAACAATGTCGTTAACGCGACCAAACCCGCGCCGGGAAGCTGCAACGCCACGAGCGAGCTGAGTTCTGCCGCCTGCCTTGCTACTGCAGCGTCAACGAAGTCACTCGGTGGTGGTGGCAAATTAAATAATGCGTCGTGCGTGAGCGCGTACTGCGGTGTGGAGGAGATGGCGGGGAAGGTGCACGAGCAGGAAGAGGAGGACGGCGACAATGCGATTAACGCCACCAGTGTCAGCAAGGGCGGCGGTCACACCCAGCAACACCACCACCGTCAGCTGCTCCCTTCGGCGCGGCTCAACGCGGCGGAGCCGGCCCTCGTGTACGGTGGCAAGAAGGTGGTGCTGAAGGCGGAAGTACTCAAGCACACTTCCGTCCTGTACGGGTTGATCTCGATCGCCGAACGGGACGGACTGTCGGAGCGTTGCTACCGGGAGCTGCAGCGAGTCTACAGCGGCATCCAGCAGAAGGAGATCTGGGCGATGAAAGGTAGGTGGAGATGGTCTGGCGTCCGACCAAACTTCTGTCTGCAGCTGTCAAGCACCTTAGCACCAGACGCGCTCGTTGTATGGCGAACTCTAATGACCCGTTTCATCGCTAGCATTAAGAACTGGATTCGAGAACATTCATGTTTATTAGCATACGTTTCCATACGTTCCTTTCGAACATTCTTTCGCTCAAAAAATGTTCTAGATCAGCGAAGGGTAATGACCGGAGTTCGCTCCAAACCTTGCTGCGATGTTGCAATAGCCAGACATAGGAATTGCATGTCACGAATTGCCATGGTAACGATAGCTCCCATGACACCTTACTTCTATTTTAGATTATTACTGAGCGCTTTCGAACTCTCTATGCTCTACTAATTCTCATGTCTCCGCAAACATCACAATAATCACCGGTCAATTGGTACCTCCAGACAATACCCAGATACCCAGACTATGGTAAATCTTGTCAAACTCGGCAAAGCCTACTCGATGATTCAGAGATGTATGTTTGCGTAGTTTATCATGTTGGGGACAATTTCAAGCACGGCCTATAGCCGGACCAAAATTTGTCCCCACGAACCTTCAACAAACCAGAAGGGAGGGGAGAAACCCTAATTCGATTGAATTCTTTCTACGCACCAACCACCACCGTTCGGACCAGCCGGTTGGCCCATATTGCGTAGTACATATTTTATCGAAAACAATTTCTTTAAAAAAAAAAACAAAATAAAAAAAAATCCCTAACAACACGCCACCAACCCGAAATCCGCGTTCGAATCGGTCGACTCGGTTTTATTCCCTTACTGAGAGGAGTCAACATACGTACACACACACACGCGCGCGGGCGCGCGCGTATGCATACAGCGCCACATATGCTAGCTTCTGGCCCAGTGCGCCTAGTGCTGGTGCCTGGTAATATTACTCAACGTACTTTTACTCTCACATTCGCCCGAACCCGGTGTCAGCGTCATCAAACCGTGCTGGGCCGACGTCATCGTTGTGCTATTATGTTTGAGGCCGGTTTTTGGGGTCTCCTCTTCCATGCGTACGCTCCTTCACTTTCGCTCTCTCCCTCTCTCTCTCTCTCTCTTTCTGCCCTGGGGAGCATAATTTGGGAAATGATGGAGCACATTTCGCGCATGCCGCGCTTGGTCGGCTTGGACTCGCCACTTGGCCGCGCAACTGGTCCGATGGCTAGGGGG
>JXXA01009463.1:0-12147 GCA_000956255.1 Anopheles punctulatus | reverse complement strand
CCCTACGGCTCACACTCGTCCCGGCAGGAATGTGTAAATTAAATAATCATCACCGAGGCAACTAGTTAACTCCACTGTTCTGGGTACTCCCGCCCGATGGGTGGCTGTGCTTAGCAGGCTGAATAAAAAAAATCACCTCCCCCCACCCCTTCTGTACCGGGCGACGATGATGTCGCTTGCGGTCAAATGAGTGGCACGCGTTTATGTAAATGTCACACACCGGAACACGTCGCTTGCGATCGCAAAATAGTTGGTGATCCGCAGCTCGCGCGCGCGAACACTCTTCACTAACGATCGTCCACCGCCACACCGCCACGCCGGCACGCCGCCACGCCGCCACGTCACGCCAGGCTCGCAGGCAGGCATGACTTTTTGCCCTTCGGCTTCGGATGCGGGGGCACGGGTGTCAGCATCCGTCCGGCGAAACAATCCGCACGTCAGCAATTTGTCAAACGCCACACGAAAAACGGCGCACGGTGTGCCTCTGACGGGCTTGATAAAACCGAAAGTAATTAGGTTTTAAACATCCTTTCTTGATGTGGCTGGCATTTTTTCTTCTTCTTTAATTTGCGACTTGCGCAACTCTTAATGAGCTATCTCAAAAATACCACTTCTTGCTTTTAGCGAATTTTGTTTTCTTTTAGTTTATGTTTCCGTGTTTGGGTTACACTTGTTGAATTGTAAAGAGTTTACAAAAAAGGTATTTTATTTAAATTCTATGAGCATGTTAGACATGTTTTCCAAAAACTAATAGAATAATACCACCTCAAGTTACACAGGTTTGTAATTTTTTTCACCCCTTAGCCATCAGCACCCCTTTTTCTACCTCTTTTCTCTACCTACGTTTTCGCCACGTGTAGTGCAAAACCAGCCAACGGCTACGTCCATTTCGCAACGGTTTTAAGATAAAACGAATGTTTCGGATTTGTTAATAGGTTTGCTTTGCATCGTTTGTTTTATTTTCGCTCGCTCTCCCTGTTGAGTCATTAAATCATGTCTCACGGTTCCTGGTTCCCGCCCTGGGTGCGATTCCAACGACACATTCCGCCGAAATGGAATTCCAGCTTAGAAATTTCCATATTTTTCCCATCGCAAGACCATCCCACGGACCAAACCACACCATCATCGCGGCTTAAGACAATGCGCCGACCGTGATGCGAGAGAGGGCAAGGTGATTCTACTGCGTGGAGGGAAGCATGATGGTTATACTTTGATGGTCCTGCGTGGACGAGTGCCTTTTAGAGGGCCATAAAATTTCTGCAACCATGCCCCGCAAAATGACAACCTCTGGCAGGGTCCTCTCCGCCTCGTTGGACGTAGTGTTTACGAGAAATCGTGTTTTTTTATTTTATTATTATCTTGTTCGACCGCTTCTTCGTACGCTAAACGCAGAAATGGTTTCAAGTGGAAGCCTATTTTTGGTCGTTTGTAGCGCTTTTCCCTTCCGCCCCAACCACTACCCGGTCTTCCCCGCCTCATCACCGGTTCCAAGTTCCTCACCTTTGCCGCACTCATTATCGACTGCAGCTCACTGTATCTTTCGCGTGCAAATGTGTTGCTCGTGGCCGTGTGTAGTACACTGGGCTGGGCGCGAAATTGAGCTTCTCTAAGCACGTGACGCGAACGGCACGGACGGTTTAACTATGACGATGGCAGGGCCGCACTGTTTGGACAGCTGAGCTTAGATGCGCTTCCGAAAGGGTACGTACGTGAAGCAGGGGAAGGTTGTATGGCGATGGCGCTATAATGATCTCGCAACGAGGTGTTACGGGCGAAACGTGTGAGCATCGCCCCATCGTCGGTGGAATCGTAACGCTCGAATGGTAATGTAAGGTAATGTTAGGAAAATATTGAAAATCTTACAACGAGCAGCGGCGCCGGTGAGTGAAAGTAAAATAAAACGAGCCAGCGCTTTCAATTACGGTTGCAGAAAACCGTCCGGAGTATTTTCCACCGGTGGCACGTGCTGCTCGGCACGTTTCCAACTCACGGAATCGGAAAATAAATAACATCTCTCATTTATCGACACCGTCGCGGGAAAAGGGGTTGGAGCGAAACGGTGACAAATCAGTGTGGAAGATGTGTCTGAATGTGTCAGGTATGTTTCCTCGTTCCCCAGTGAAGGTAACATAAAATACCCACGTAAATCGATCGGAGAGACGGTCGCAGCGAACCTGATGACGATTCGACGGCGATGCGGTCAGGGCATCGGACGAGTCATAGCCAACGTGAGAAGCAACGTTTGCATTACACTTCGTTCAGGCCACCGCCTCTGTTACTACCAAGTCACAACCCGCTCGATGGGATGCATTCTGGGAAGCGTACACGTTCGGTTTGTGTGTCGCAAGAATATCATCAAACGGACATGAAATATGACGTGAAAACGAACGATGATTTCATTACCATTGGTCGGATGACGTTCGAATCCGGATGTGTCGAGTCGGGAAAGAAAGTGAAGGAATTTTACAGGGTTTTACACATCCATTTCTGAAGTTTGCTCACATGTGTTGCAAATTCTATCAATCATTCGGATAAATTTCCCATTTCATGTTTGATTGGATAGTAAATTTAATTGGAAGGATGATTTTGAAATAAAAATTCGATGGCTTCGATAGAAAACCGATTGTTTATAATAAAAAAAACTTTTTTCTGTAGATTATCTTTTTTGAACGTGTCAAATCTGGACAAAATTCACACCTGATGATATAGGTTTCTAAGTCATGGTCTTAGGGAAGAGGAAAGGACGGATTGGCCAGTGTTTATTGACTGAATTTCGTTCGAAAGTTGGTTAAAAAAAATCGCAGAAGAAAGAGGAAAACATAGCAACGTTTCCGAAGCAAAAATTTCCCCAAGCAGTAGCGACCGAAATAAAGGGCTATAATCTCATCCGAAACCACCACCGGATTTTAAATATGAAGCTGTGGGTTTTCTAGCTTCGTTTGTTTACATTTGTTTGGGAAGTTTGTTTCGTCGTGGAGGCGTTTCAATTCTATTGAGATATTAAAAAAAGACCCGACTACGGGTTGGATTAAATTCAACCATGTTTTATGCACGAAAGCAGCGTTCAAAAATACATTTGACTGTTATCGTTGTTGCAAAGATTGTGGAACAACTTCCTTCCTAAAGCTTCTACAAACTTCTATGATAAGACATGCGATGCGTAAAACCCCTGTCCTTTAAATCTGCCAATGGCGCATGGCCCCACCCCTGTCCTTTAAATCTGTTTCGAATGGAGCTCCAACCGTACCTTACGCACCGATGGAAATGGTACGATTCGCATCGGCCAGCGGAGTTGCTGTCGATAGCCGATTCTCGGTTCGTGGAACCCCTTGCAAGTCCCGTGTTTGATCAAAGCTTTCGGTGCGTGGCTAAGGCCGCATTCGGTGGCCGCAAGCTTTCATCTCAATTTTAAGGCGTTACCGGCGTGGGCGGCTGCTCCCGGGCAGAAATCACCATCAGTGTAATTAGGATCGGAAAATTAGACGACCGCTAAAATCGTTTCGTCGCCCCGGGCCAGGTGCCGGGTTTCCTGGGTAGCGCGCGCGACGCGAATGAAAACTGATTAGAATTATAATAAAATTGAAATGTAACATCTTGAGGGAGAGAAAGAGAGAAAGAGAGAGCGAGAAAAAAGAGGCACGAATCAGAGCAGGATTACTTGAGCTAGCGTTGAGCGTTAATGAACAAAAAATCTATACCTTAAGCGTGCTTCCTGACTCGCCACGACTTCCCGGTATTTGCTTCCGCACATCAAACGAACGAATGGCAGCGGGCATTATTTTACATTTGCATTGCAAGAAAGATAATTAATGTTCGCTGATCGCTGCGGCAAACCGTTCGTTTCCCTTTTATTTTCCGAAGAAAAAACCACAGCCTGGTCCGTTTTTTTTTTTCCTGAGAAATTCTCCTCATGCGCATCCCGCAGGATCCTGTGGGTTAGCATGTTTCGCAGCGGAAAAGTACCATTGTTTTTACGAGAAATTTTGCTCACCGCGCAAATTGCTATTTGTCTTTGATGTTTGTCATGGTGTTAATATTTCAACCGGAGAGCGAAGGAGGAGAAAAGACCAGCAACACAATTATCACAATGTATGTAATTAAAATTCAACCGCGCGATAGGATCAAATTCCCTGCCAAGCTCTAGACCCATGATTAATTGAAGCAATAATCGTAACACGAGTTCAACAATTACGGTTCGAATGCAATAAATACATGCATCGCTGGATGAGGAGAAGCGACGTTCGACGTATCCGTCATATTCTTTTTTTTTTCGTTGCCATTCTTCTCACAGGAGCAACAATGTATGCAGCAAAGGCAGCTCAGCTCACCTCCATCGGGGGCGCTCTGCTGCCGGCATTTTTATTTACCTCTGAAGACGCCTGTCAATAAATCACCAGCTGCTTCAACGGATGCACGTGGTAGCGGTTGTTGAGCATTATGGCGCTAAAAATGCAATTTATTGAGTCACATACAGACGGATCCCGATGCTATCGTTCTCGATTGGGCAATCAAATCCACCCGTCCCCACCCGGTGCGGACCCGGGGCGCCTTCGCCCCTCCCCACCAAGTGTGGCACGTTGCAATTTTGCATCCGTTCGGGGAGGCAAAAAAAAACTCGTAGCATTGTAGCAAATAGCTCAAGCGGCACAAATTCCCGTGCCCGTTTTGCATACGACACACAAGGTGCTGCACAATGATGTGTACGGGAAAATGCTCATCTCCATGGCGACCGCAGTGGGAAGCAGAGCCAGCAAGCAGTTTGGCGTGCTGTGAGCGGATGGGCAGTTGCTAACGATTACGATGGACGAAGCATCGATCGATGCATTGTGAGCGATTGGGTGTTAATTGTCGGTAATTAATCAAGCACGATAGCACGAGCATACGGATTATGCTCGTTAGCTCGTTAACATTACCGCGCAGTCAATTGTTTGTACGACTGGTAACTGATTATCAAGTGAAAGTATCTGACCATGATGTGTCGTTTTTTAAATTATTTTTTTTTAACGTTAACACTTTTTTAACGTTATATTTTCATTTTCTTTGGAACACATTTAGTGGTTATTTTCCATTTTTTTATCTGGACTTCTGATCTGTTGAATCTATTTGTAAAATTTACCCTCATTATTAGTAGTGCTTGTAAAACTATTGTGAAGTTTTGGACAAAACATGAGAATATGTAATTTAAATCCTGTTTTGTCCTGAAACTGCTTTTATCAATGGTTGGAAGACATGATATCCTTCTACAGATCGACCTACTGAATTTTGAAAAAGTGAGCTCAATTGAGACTTAATTTCTAGCAAATGATGATCTTGAAGAATTTTGGGTGAAGACCACATTTTTTGACTAAAAATCTCTGTAGGTGCTTTTGCTTCAAAATATTGAATATCGTAACCCTTCTTCTAGCTCATATAATTTAGCTAACCCACCACCCAGCCCGTGTCTTCGACACATACGCTCTCGTGTAGTTTGAACTATTGATTGAAATGTTATGAATTTATATATCTATCCGTAACTACCACCACTGCAAACGTCCCCTGCACTTGTGGGCACGAACACTTTCAAGCTTGTCGATGCTGAGACAGCTACACTGGAATATCGATGGAAAATGCGCACGAAAACCCGCACCGTAGCGTTGCCGTCGTTGATGGGGACGAAACGGACGGAGATTGTTTATTTATAATCGCGATTATATTACTCCTTGCCAAATATCTAATTTGCGTACCGCCTCGATCGTACGATCGTACGCGGGGAGGATCAAATTACCGACCCGGAGCTCGTCATTCGTGCGAACGCGCTGAATCCAATAACGACTGAGGACGCAAAACCGGAGGGCGGTCAAGTTGAAGGAAACTCCGCAACGATGCTTGCCACGCCAAAAATTGCCCTTGGAAAATTTAACCCCCTCGTAAACCGGCGTGCCAGGCGTAATAGACACAACATATAACACACCGCATTAGGATGATAAACGTTGTACATATTTGAACGAAAGCAATCTACTCGACTTGAGAGTATAAAAGCACTCAAATACATGACTATGGCGCGCGATGAAGGACGAAAATTCATTACATATTTGTGCTGATAATGCGCGTTGGTACTTGGAGGGCACCGGCGGGGCATGAGCACGATCCCGTGGGGGAGTCCGTTTTGTCTTTCGCTTCTCGGAAAGCATGCGGAAAGGCCACCTGTCAGTGCGCGTGGAGGATGGACGCACCGCCGTCTCGGGGGAATAATTAGAGTAAAGAGCGTACACAAATGGCTCCGATGAAGGATGATATTAATTTTTGCTGAATTTTGACATACGGATAATGAATGAGTTCCTGCTAGATGCTGCGGTTGTGTTTGACGGGCATGGAGTGGGTAGTGTATTGAAGCTGGAACGTGTTAAAAAGAATAAATAAAACAATAACTCTTCATAAAATAACCGATTTCTTGCGGCGTGAGGAACGTTTTACGGAGATAAGATACTACAAATGGAACAAGATTAAACCTGCGTCATTATTGCGGCTAACGAGCATTGGGTCTGTACCAAATTGATAAAAAAACTGCGAAATATTTGAATATATTTTATGTTTTATGTATGCTAATAAATTAAAAATCTCTTAAAAATATTTAAAAAAACACAAAAAATGTAAAGAAAACATTATTATTCTAATCGAATCCTGATCCTAAAGGTAATGACATCTTTATATACAACTAAAACATGGAAAAAACATGTGTAAAAAAATGAGAACAAAAAAGATTCGCCCGCGAAATGCAACAATAAATCGTCAAACAAACGATAAGCATCGGAAACTCGTAAATCTTGCCCCTTTCTGCCATCGCCTTTCCCAAAACCACTAGCGCTATAAATAGTAGCGCAGCGGACGGAAGTAAGAGAGAAAATAAATTCTCACGCAACCCAGGGGTTTTTTTTTCGTCTTCTTCTTTTTCTTCTTCAAACCAACCACACACCACGTGCGCGTTGTATATGTGAGGAAATAATTGATAACTCCATCTCCGGCACCACCACCATCTCTGGCCGCACATTTGCAACCGCTAAATGGCAAATACCCCCCCCCCCCGCTGCCAGTTGCGGAGTTGTGGCGATGACTGCAGCGAAAAGGGCAAACGCGGACCAGTAGTTTGGTGTGATGGATGACACTGTATTGGATTACGTCGTTATCAACCGACCGTCTGGCCTTCCTTGGCCACCGTTCGGGTTCGTTCCCGGGTTCCCGGACGTGCAGTTATGGGAAGCGAGGCCAAACGGAGGTGTCGAGAGCGTCTTCATCGAGTGCGAGATCGATTGCATGGGAGGTGGGTGAGCGTTTGGATGTTTAATTTTGTGTGCACTTTTTTGGTGTCATTATCGTTTCCATCACGATTCGTGCACGAAGCGACGCGGTTGGTCGCGGTTGGTTGGATGCTTTTAATTAAACCAACAAACCGAACCAAGCGCGCATCGTTTTCCCCGCACCAGCCGCTCTAGCGTGAAGGGAAGGAAAGTACGATTCCGATATTGCACTAGTTATCCACGCGCACTGGCTGCTGCGCTGGTGTGGGTGAGGTCAGAAATAACACCGCGAGTTGCTGTAAAGGGTGAGAAAATCATGATGATTCAAACCGGCGAACGCTTCCCTGCAAGATCAAGGTTGCGGGCGTAGCATCGGCCCACCCGCCGACGAAACCCGGGGGTGTGCGACGGGGGTGGCGGCGTCGCTCGTCCACTTCAATATCAATTATCGTTTGCTGCAGCAAACGTTTAAAGGCGGCAGTCAGCGTTTGATAAATTACCATGCGCGCTAGGCACTCGGACGCGGTGGCAGCAATGAGTCGATGAAAAATGGGCTGGATACGAACAGCAGAACAGTCCGAAAAACAAATCCAGTCAACACCGACACACTAACCATGTCGCGCGCAGCGGGGAGACAACCGATTGGCAACATCGCCAAAAATAAAAAAATGAAAAACAAAATCTGGAAGGATCGCAGTAGCAGCAGACGTGTCCAAAATTAGCGTCTCGGGGACGCACGAGACACAATAAAATTATTATTGATACAACTAGCGGCGGCAGACACAAGCAGGACGAAGCAGCCGTCTGGACATTATAGAGACTTCCAAAATTATCCTTACCGCATCCGCAACCGGTTCGGACCGCACCAGACATGCAAAGCAGGCCCCGGTTTTGGCAGCTGACAATTGAGGTGTTAAAAATAGATTTTTAAAATTCATTATGGTTTGATTTTTTTTTTTGGTGGCATGTTTCGTTGCTTAATGAATCCTCCATTGGGGGTTTTACTTTGTTCGGGATTGTGCGTGTGTGTGCGTGCGTGTGTATCAGACAGAAATAAACATCAACAAAAGATGAGTTTTTATGTGATCAATAATCAAATCTTAGCGAAAAATACGAAAATGCAGTCAGACAGGATTTGCATATTTAATAATTTACTGCCCCGCTAGTGGTGGTGAGATTATGATGGCTAGACTAGGGTTGTTTTTTTTTTTTGTTTTTTGTTCCGAAAGGAGTCATTAGTTTTCAGTGTCTGCCTATTTCATCAGTTGTGAAATTCGATAGTTCGTTAATCGATAAGATAAACATTATCCAACGAGACGAACCGTGCAAATCGCAACATTACACCGCCGGGGTAATGAAATCAAAGCGATTGAAACCATCGTAAGGATGCATTTTGCGTCCGGCGCACGAAAAGTTGCTTCGCGAACGACGAACGGAATGCTAATCCAGCTGGGCCGCTTCGTTCGGTGCAGCGGGCATGTTGACATAACCCTTTGCCACCCGTACACACACACACCCGGCCGCAAACCGAGCTTGTTTGTTTCATTACAAATTGCAGTGTTTTACATTTTGCAACACTTTCCCCTTGCGCTCGGACGGCTTCGGAGATGTTGCGATAATGCCAGGATTAAGATAGGGAGAGATGGAGGGAGGGAAGGAGAGGGTGGAGAAGTGGTGGCATCATTAGCGGCGCGTTCGAGTGTCAAAACTGGGCGCGCCGCGAACACTTTGTTGCCGCGTCGGGAAGAGATTCTCCGCGGTTACCGGCGGCATTGATGTTCCTTGTCAAAACTTCAATCGGACAGGCACCCGTGACGAGGAGGAGGAGGAGGAGGAGGTGCATCAGCTGATGGATGGTGAGAGCATAATACTATTATTTTTAGAGCTGACGTAATGCGCGGTGGGGGAACAAGTGCAAGACAAACGTTTTTCAGTAAGATTTTAAAATTGTAATATGTGCCAATATCTGCTTTGATCAATTATTAATTATTTCCGAAAAGTAAGTAACGTTGGGGCAGAAAAATGTCAAATTATTCAGCTTCAATCTGGTTGTAATTGGAAGGTTCCTTCGTAAAACATTCGCCAAATTATTACTTTTTCATTAAAATAACGAGAATGTTTGCGATCGAACTGATGTTATTTGGTGCTCCACTTCCAACGATTCGAAAAATTTTATTCAATTAATTCTGTATTTATTACTTTCTTCAATGTTTGCTTTTAATTAATTTAATTTTTAATTAAAAAAACATACAAATAATAACAGCAGTGCAAAAATACATCAAAATAAAACTGAAAAGCGCCCTCTGCTGGCGGGTGCGGTAATTTAAATTTATCTTATTCACCCAGTAAATTATTGAAAAAATATTAAGTTTCTAAACTTGTATGCGACTCAAAGCCACAGTTGTGAAAACACATAAAAATAAGGATCTATTCCGTATGAAATAAAGTATCGCACGTTTCGTGGCCCGCAAAAATGCAGCATGTTGAATAGAAAATTTTGAAAAATTAAGATTTCACGTTCACATGTTAAACGTCACGGATAGAACCAAAATTGGCATCGGTTGCTTCCACATTTAAGCACGAACAAATCAACACTCTCGACGTGCCCGGGCCGGCACTTTGCCTTATTTCAGCACTCGGATGCAACCCCTCCGTCGGCCGGTTTCACTTTCCCCGGGAATGACTATTCCTTTCCCCTCGAAAACCAACCTTGCGGCTCTCAATAGCATCCTCCCGTGCTGGTGTCTAGGATAACGTTTCAAATCTGGATTATGCCTTTTGTTTCCACCTACGGCTACAGCTTTCCGGAGCGAAACAAAAGCATTATGATTGCATCGCACAAGCCGGTGGAGTATTGTGCTGCTGTTTTTGCTTCGGTATCAGAAAAAAGAGCGAATTGAATTTGGGTTTATAAACATCTTGCTATGCTGCGAAGAAACGGTTAGTTTTGGATTTAAAAAAAATGCAAACTGTAAGCAACGATCGTTTAACAGACAACACAGAAAACTCAACACAATCAGAAAGCAAATTTTCCACCGCTCCCCTTTCGGACTGCTCTGTCTTTCTGTGCCATCATATTAATCCGGCTTGAGGGGATACGGCTGTATCGTTTCGTTCTACATTCCAGACAAGGATCGTCACGTACGAACGGACGGGCTTGCCCAACGAGCACGCTCTCTACACTCTACAATCGTGTGTCTTTTCGTCACCGATGCCACCGAAACCATCAACGGTCACGGCAAGTGGCACTACAACAACACGCGTGCATCTGTGTCGAACAAAACCCGGTGCAAAATGAAGCGTTCCGCTCGGTTGCTTCCAGTTTTCTTGCACACTTCTGGCCCGCCCGCCTGATTCTTGCCAATTGGCTGCGAACGACTTAGAAGCGCGTCTGCTTTCGTTGTGATACAAACGCAGCGAGCAAGTGCAAACAAAGCTTGCTCGAAACGGTCGCCCCGGTGTTGTACACCCTGTTCAGATAGAACACAACACCCACGACCACGACCTCATTGCAGTTTAATGTTTTCGCGGGAAGAAAATCGGAGTCCAGGCCGCAGGAGAGAGTGGAGCCTCCATTCCAGCGGCAGGTAGCGAGCGCGTTATCCTAATGAAACAACTTAGAACGGGTCGGTGCGGTGGTTAAATTCGGTCCGCTTTTAACACCCACCACGCACACCGAAGCAACAGGTGGTGACGGGGAACGACCGTGAAACAAGGCCAGCTCCATATTTCGGAAAGGACCATTATTTACCGGTCGCTCAAAAGTGGGTTTCTTGCGCGAAAATTTGTATACTCTCTTTGTGGGATGCGTGGGACGTTGAAAAGGGATGCATGTGAAGTGGGTGCACGACTGGTTTGATGCTATTTTTCACAGCCAATCGTTGTGTCATGCTGTGATAATTAGGCTGCTTGAAGGGTTGCTACACCTGATACACACATGTCAGGAGCAGCACAAAGTTTTTCGCGCACCAGCTGCTTGACGGTGAGAGTTTTCATTTCTAACAGGTTTTGCCACAGATTCTTCTAACAAAAAAAATCGTTCCACCTACTTGAAGTAAGAAGAGGTTAAAAGCTCACCTTACGAAGAAACGGTGGAATATGCTGCTCATCTTTCGAACCATTAACCACCGTCCGCTCCGCGAGCGCTTGACAGCAGCTTTTGTGTGCTCCAAAACGAGCGTGTTGCACTCGATGATGCACGTAAACGAGGTCCATGGGCTCCGGCATGGCCACTGCGGTGTTATCAGTTGCTCGCCTTTGAAAATGCCCCCTCCCCCCACATCCCCTACCACCGCACCTTCCCCTCACCCTGCTACCAATCGAGAACGATAGGATTACACACATGCACGCAAGCCGTGGGTAAGATTCGGCTCCAAGTAGCACGATGCGAACGTCTTCGGACACGTTCGGAAATCGGATTCGAAAACATTATTCACCCGGGCACACCATCACGGTCGCCGCCAAAGTGTCGTGCACCTTTAGCCGATCGAAAATTTGAATTGGAAAGCACTGGCAGCGGCCAGTGGAGATGGGCGCACGAGACGGTCACGGCGGCTATCTCGCGGTAGGAAGCGTCGCCGATCGCGATCCCCTCGCTCAGGCACGGTAGAATATTAAGCGATCTTGCTGAATCGTGGTGTGGCGTGTTCGAATCAATCTGGGCATCCCAAAGAAGAAAAAAAAAACCCCAACCACGAAAATATCAACCTCCAAAGCATCGCTGATTGGACCCGTGCGCTCCATGGACGCGCGTATAGGGGCGAGCTAAATTTAGCACCACCATGCAGTCCCAAAAAAAAAACAATCTCATAATCCACAAACGTATTTTAGAATTCAACATTCCCCGACACGACACACACGTGCTTAATAGTGG
>JXXA01009459.1:0-15547 GCA_000956255.1 Anopheles punctulatus | reverse complement strand
CCGCCGCCGCAGCCAACCATCCCTTTCCCGGTGCCGCCTTCTCTGCCTTCGACTCTGCGTTCATCTCGGCCGCGGCTCATCAGGTACGTTGGACCCCGTGCACCTCTTTCCGATGGCTCTCTATCTAAGCACGCGCGCGTGTATGCTCTTACTTTTGCTCCCAACAGTACGCGGCTGCGCTCAGTTCCGGTTCCGTGCCGGCGAGCCTTTTCTCGCTGTCCCAGTACAGGCCGGGGCTGGCGGCGGCAGCCGCCGTCGCCACCCTGCCCGGGTTCACCGTAGCGCACGACAAAAACTCCAGCATCGTCGATCTCCGGCTGAAGGCGGAAAAGCACAAGGAAAATCAGAAGAAAATTGTAAATAATGTGTCGACGTAATGTGCGAGCGGGAAGAACCCTTTTGGTCGATCGGACCGCCTAGTCATCCTTGTTATCCTTCAGCCTACTACTCTACATTCAGGAAAAGCAAGAGGACTGGGATTTTAAAACACACCAACATCCTGCGGAAGCATACAACCACAATCGCATATTGCAACAGACAGCTCCAAATCGATTTTGCCGCTATGAGTCCGAGCCGAACGTCGACTGAAGCTCTCCATTCGTTGGACCGCCCGTGGAGTTAAGAGCACCACCGAACAACGCGTATGCGCCTGCTTGTCCCTGCCACAACGGCGACCTCCACAGTCGATTTATTGTCTTTTGCAATGAAATTGTAATTTACAGGCAGCATCCTAACGCATCCCATTCCCTTCGTCCCCGCAGTCACCACTACCACCCCAACTACGGTTGCGCGCGTGTGCGATTTCCGGCTGGCCGCACATCGGTACAGTATGAAATTGAGATTAATAAATAATTAAATTCGAATGAATTATGGTCAGAGCGCGTACGAAGCACGGCTTTGTCAGCAGTTGAGAAATTACCTTCAACAATAGATTTCTGCCTGTACCAAATTGGTTTCGTTTCATTCTTTAATTGTTAATGTCCATTTTAATTTTTCACTTTCAATTTATACGTTTAGAAATTGTTCCTTCATTGTATTTGAATTTTTCTCTATAATAATTATATATATGATAATATCACAGGACACATCATTGAAAACGTTTTTAAAAATCTAACTAAGAATTATATGATATTTGTTCAAATATAGTTTAATTAATAAAATTAATCCTACTTGAATTGAATGCCTGAATAATTCAAGCCGAAACCCCTACACACGAGACGTAACCGTTGATATTCAAATATCTTCCCTACAAACAGGACCAAACATAATATCCTTTCAGTTGGCAACACTGCTCCGCATGCCAAACTTGATGTTAAAATCTGACATTTATTTATTTATTTCGGTTGCGTTAAAAGTAAACAAAAATGGGTTTTGTACGCGCAATTTTTAAAGAGATACAAGCTTTAATTTAAGTGTAAATGATTCATTTTAATTGCTGCATTTACTCCGTAGACGATTAGGAGCACAAACCTTGGAAACGAATTGTTTATTTGCGTTTCTTTCATTCTTGCGAATGAACTGAAGGGTTGTAAGTTGAAGGACTCGTGAACAGCTGGTTGTTATCCTCGTGGGGATCATATCCTTCTTCTCCGCACCTCCTGTTAATCCACAACTTCGTTGCTTTTGTTGTCTCTGTTTTGGGAAGTGAAAAAAGGTGCGGCGTCCGCGAGGAGTGTTTATACACATCATTACAAAATCGATACGAAATATCCTTCCGTACACAATGAAGTGTCGGGTTTCGCTGTGCCGATCCTAGCAACACACGCGTGTGCGATTAGTTGGGTGCGAAACGTCGGTGAAATGTAGTGAGTTCTGGTACAATGGATTTTCTTTCGACCGTGGCCAACATCTTCGATGGCGACTGTACGGTTGCTATCGGGAACAAAAATGACCGTGAGCCGGAGCGGCAGCAGTTTGTGCTGTCGGAGTAAGTGTCCCTACTTTATTATATGAAGCGAATTGTTTCT
This sequence comes from Anopheles punctulatus, assembly GCA_000956255.1. Classification (NCBI taxonomy): domain Eukaryota; kingdom Metazoa; phylum Arthropoda; class Insecta; order Diptera; family Culicidae; genus Anopheles; species Anopheles punctulatus. The sequence continues at coordinate 13,580 of JXXA01009459.1, read as the reverse complement.
TTGTGCAGCATCTGATGCCTTTTCTTTCTCACCGTGTTCGCAGGTTCATTGGCGAAATTGGAATGTGGCTGGATGAGAAACTTAATGACCACGCGTTCAATCCACACCCATCGAGCGAACCGGTCGAAGGGCGGCTCGGTCCCCGGAGGACGGTGTTTGATGTGTCGGATGATGGGGCAATACTAATTTCGAAGGATAAATTGACGCTTCAGTCGCAGAATGCTTTCTCCACGGTGAAGGCAAACTGTTGCGTGTACAGCGGCCGATGGATGTATGAGGTGAGTTGTAGGAGCGAAAACGCGTTTTTTTAGACCACAGCTTACTTGGATTGTTCTTGTAACGCAGGTCCAACTCCGATCGAAAGGAGTCATGCAAATTGGGTGGTGTTCTGCACACTGCAAGTTCACGCAGGACACGGGCGTTGGAGACACCCGGTACAGCTACGGTTTGGATGGCAGCAAACAGCGGATCTGGCACGTTTACACCCAGAAGTATGGTCCATTCTGGCGCTCGGGTGATATCTTCGGCGTTTGCGTGGACATGGACTCGGGACGTATCGAATACTATCGCAATGGAGTTCCGCTCGGGGAAGCCTTCAAGGACATCGAACGGGGACCGGGACTAGCTCTCTATCCAGCAGTGTCCCTAGCCTTCAACGACAGTTTAACGGCAAACTTTGGTGGCTCACCGTTTAAACACCCAGTCGAACGTTATAAACCGCTCCAGGAGGCACCGGATATTGCGCTGTATCAGGCCGATTGTCTGCTAAAGTATCTAGTCAACCTTTCCGGTGCCATTTCTCAACACACACGAGTTAGCAGCGCCAATCAAAAAGCGTCCGTCGGAACAGGCGTCGTATCGCTGGAAACGATGTACATGCTGCTGGCCTCCTGTCTGATTGAGCGAATCGCGCCACTGCTCGGCAATTCGTACGTTGTCGAGGACAAAGTGTTCAGCTACATCCGGGGCCTGTGTGTGCTGCGGAGCAACAGTGGCGGAAAGAATGAAGCCCCAACACAACCGGGCGCCCCGGAAAGTACGCTCGGCACGTTCCTTACTCTCCTGTGGACCTACCTGGAGCAGGAGGAGATGAAACTGTTCCTGAAGAAATTGCTCAACTATCTCGCCAACACGTACAAGGAAACGCCCGTCGATCTGGAGTACGAGAAGCAGCGCAAAATCATCGTCATCCTCACGTGCATCTGCAATCACCCGGCGACGCGGAAGTATCTGCTCGAGTACAAGTTTTTCAAGAAGAACTGTCTCCCGCTCTTTCTGTACACGAAGCCACCGGACGAATCCACGCTGGAGCAGCTGCTACCGGACGATCACATCTGGACCGAGGGGCTCGGTGGTTCGAAGGAAACGTATCTGGCCGCATGCGAGCGACTGAAAGCACACACTTCGGTGCTATACACGCTGCAGAAAAATCTCATCCACATCCTGATGAACAATGGCGACGGGAATGAAACGGCCTCGCCAAGCAGCAGGCGAATATTTGTGGCCAAGGTGCGAAAGTTTGTGATGGAAAATAACGTGGAGATTCGGGTGAGTATTTTGCTGGGAAATCCGTCCAATTGTAGCCCTATATGTTACGCTTCCACTTTCCTCAGGGCCTGTACACGTCAACGACGCAACCGGCGATCGGCTTATCCTTTCTCTGCACGCTGCTGGATGTGGCCAAAACGCTGTGGGAGGAAGAGTGCGAAGGTGGCGACGAGAATGGGACAAACGGTGCGCCGACGATCGATTGTCAGTTCTTCTACGACGGCACGTTCAAATACTCCAACCTCGATCGGATCGGAGGCGTACTGTCCTACCTGCGCAAGCACTTCCGAACGCAGCTGATTGAACGGCTCGGTGCGGATCACCCGAGTGTGGCTTCGGTGGATCAACCGAGCGATTTGCGAAGCGAAATCGGTATGTTTTTGATCGCTAGTACCATCGATTGTTCGTTTAAAGTATACGGTTTAGGAAAATTCTAAACACATTTGAGCTGCACCCATGGTCAGCGCGTTTGCGTAAGGCACTCGCGATGCCACCATGGATCACAAAAGGCTTTACAATTGGACAGCGGTAAAATTTCTCAAACTCCCCCTTATAGCCGCGTTCAATGTGTTTCTCGATTCGGCCATGTTTCTCGTCTCCGGAGGTCCCAACACTGCCTTCTCGTTGGTGTCCCGCGCTGCCAACAGTGTCCCCGATCGGCATCAGCAACCGACACCGCACAATCTCACGGTCGGGGTGGACGATGGTGCCGTCCCGCTCGGACAACAGGGCCAACCTTCGCCCAAGTGTACGGCCGGCACGATCGGTTTCGGTCCGCTCGATCCTTACCGGGCCGTCTGCGAGTTGCTCGATTGCTGCGTGATTTTCTACAACGCCGTAGCGCACAAGTACGTCGTGATGATAGCGGATCTGCGCGATAACATAACGCACCTATCGGACATACTGCTCGAGACGAAGAGCAACTGCGACGAGGTGATGCACAATCTGGAGGAGCTGAAGCGATGCTCCATTTCTGGTGGCGGTGGATCGAGCCAGGGCCAGAAATCGCACGAGGAGCTGCTGAACGAGCTGGAGGCAAGGTTCGGTCAGCGGAAAAGCATCTTCGCGGTAGGCTATACAAACGTTTGTGCTGAAGTTGTACGACTGCAATCTGCTGTATTATTTGCTCCCTAGAAACGTTCGATGGAACTGGCTCGCAAACAGGCCTGGTATCGCTCGGTAGCGCTCGGGACACACCGGCGCAACTTGCTCTGCTGGTTGCTGGGCATCATCTTCGAAACGCTGCACACGTTCAGCACGGACGAGATTCTGTTCGCGTTCCTTCCCGAGACGTACGTGAACGTAACTCCCATCCTACTCGATACGGTGCTGGATTTTAGCTTCCACGACACTGCCATTCAACACGATCTGGCCGGCGATGCGCCCCTCATCCGCTCGGCCGCCAACTTTCTCGCCAAACATCTGGCCGACCCGCGCGTCATTCTAGCCTCCTGCAAGGACGCACTGATCCAAGCGCTCGGGTCGCTAACGTGCCACGAGACGGGCATACGGGCGCTGGAGGAAGCGGCACCCGAAAATCAGCAAGCGCTCGTGCGGGCCCTGCTGCGTCCGTACGAGAATCGTGCCTGGGGCCAGAGCAACTGGTTGCTATTACGCTTCTGGCTCGGCGACGGATTCGCTTACCGGGAGTCACGTCCACCGTGCGTTTGGCAGGCGGGCAAGGATCCCGCCGGAGCGCAACGATCGCTCGGGCTGTACCGTAGCCGGACGAAGAATGGTTCACACACGGGGCTGCTGCATCTGATCGCACCGGCCTGCCCGTCGAAGCACTTTCAGCGGCTGATCAGTGAAACGCTTAGCAAGGATGAGCCGTACTGTACGACGTTCTTGAATTCGGTCCTATCGCAGTTGAACTGGGCGTTTTCGGAGTTTATTCACATCCTGCAAGACGTAAGTATGAGCAGAACACACCAATCGATGATGAGTCTTCTACTTTTTTATGAAGTTTCAATCGCAAGCATTTATTTCAAACATTCCTTCAAATGTTTGGTCGGCTTTGCAATGAAGTGACTCGAATCAAGGCTAGAAAGAAAAACAAAAAAGCGGAAATAACATCAACTAGTCAACTTCTTCTGTCGCTTGCAGATCCAAAACATATCCCAACGCGACGAGCAGCTTGTGATCGAAACGAAGCAACTGAAAATCTGCTCCATGTGCTTCGAGCTGACCGTATCGCTAATGCGCGCCCTGGAAATGATCGTCACCATCACGCCGAGCCTCCTGCAGGACGGTACGCGCGCGAACAGCGAAATCATCCTCAGCCGTATCTGCCAGCTGGCGATTCAGGTGCTGTCGCGCGTAACCGTACCGCCCGGGTGCTTCCAGCACGTGATGGACCTCTGCCTGCCGGATCTGAGCAACGTGACGCACTTCGCCATCATCAGTGCCGCGATCGGCATGCTGTTGGCGCTGATGCGCAACGAGCTGAGCGGCAGCTCGACGGAGTGCATCACGAAAATCCCGCGCATCTCGAAGTATCTGCTCACGGACACTAGCTTTCACATCGCAAGCCTCGAGTACGCACTGGGTGAGGTAAAGACACCGATCACGAACAGCAACGGCGAGGCACCGAGAGGTAACTTCGATCCGAAGATGCGGGCCCACATCGATCCGCTCACGAACGAGGTGCGCGTACCGTCACCGTTCAGGACGGCCGGCAGTGGCGGTGCGGTCGGTATGAAGGAAATCATTCCCGACCCACCGATCATCAAGTTCAATATGGCGGACTGTAAGTGTGTGGTGGAAAGCTACCGCATTAGTTGTGTCCCTTTTTTCAATGGGGTTTTGTTTATTTTGCATGCGATTTTACAGATCCCAGCCACGTACTGGCGGAAGAGGTAGGACAGATCGTGAAGTTGATACAGGCGTTGCAGCTGCGTCAAACGCTGCTCTCGGAGATAACCATCCTGTCGGAGGATTCGCTGTGTCCGATTTGTTACGCCAAGTCCAACTCGGCAGCGTTTGACCCTTGCCAGCATCAATCTTGCGAGTAAGTACTGGGCATCGTGTTGATTTTAACTCAGTCTCCCAAATCAGTGCGTCCACCATATCAGAAGTCCTGCAAACTGCATGGCGCTACTATATGGTCTAGTAATGCAATTATTAACCGATGAATTTCAATCAATTTCCGTTCCTAATAATCCTTACCACCATGCAGGACGTGTATTATGCAGCACCTGATGAACAGCAAGCAGTGTTTTTACTGCAAAATTCTTATCACACGCGTTACGCGACAGGATGGTGCAATCATCTACGAAGCCTGCAACACACCGCCCGCGCCACCACAATTATCTCAGGCTGCTCCTCGCATGGCAGTTTCACCGATTGTGCGTACATCAACTACACCCCCTGCAACGACACAGGAGAATGAGGCAAATGCCCATGCAACCGCCACACCGGATGAAGCCGAGTCGAGCTTTGACGAGTTTGACGATGGACTGCCGCAAACCAGTGCGCAATGAAGAGCCTCGAACGACATTCGTACACATTCCTAACCTAACCACCGTAGTTGTAAGAGCTTTTAAAGCAAACTCGCTCTGTCGATCAATCATATCGTCACAATGTTTTACACCCGCAAACGCACCTATATTCATCTCAAATATTCTAGTCAATCAAACGCATCGTGTGTTATCACACACACACACACGCACACAAAACATGGTGCGTTGAGTAGAAGGCATGAGCTTTAAGCACCTTGGAACATGGATCTCAAATAGGACTATCATTTACGGATGGAGTGCGTGAGGAAAGAACTAGCTAGCGAATTTAATTCAGAATTTCTCTTTCCTTTCACATGTCTTTTTGTCTCCAACCCAAAGTCCTCTAGAACCACCTTACCTCAAATCTACCAGTTTTGCTCAGCTCCAATACGTACCCTATTGCGTAACGCCAACAATCGAGGATAGCGCGCAATTATCCAATAATCATTAGTCGTTTTTTACTGTTTGAACATGAAATAAGCTTACATTGTTGGAAATGAGACGAACGCTCGCTTTCAATAAGCTATTTTGCCAAGTCGATGTATCGCAAAGCATGCAATTTATATGGCAAAATGGGTGCTTAGTGTCGTGCTTTCACGTGCTCTAAACGATTTGTATCGAGGGGAATTAGTTTATTCTCAACCACTGCCCTTCAACCGAAATTCTCGTTTTGCGAAATATTAAACAAAATCGTGTTTTCGGATGCTTTAGAACAAACGGTCGCGAAGGTTTTTGCACCAGTGTTTACACAGGAGGAAAGAAAGTTTAATCTACACGTAGTTTGTGTTGTTACTCGTGGCTCAACCTCCCAGGTCCATATTTTCAAACTTTTCCTGATTATAGAACCCTGCCCGCACTTGTCGGCCACCGAAAAAGCGCCCATTTAAATCCACCACCGCCTTGATCGCACTCTCCATTCGCTTGAACTCGACGAATATGCGCACCGCTTCCTCGGGCACCACATCCGGGACCTCGTGTATGACCACGGTCACCACGTCGCCGTACTTAGTGTTGCATTCGTCCTTCACCTCCGGTTCCAGCTCGTCGTCGACGTCACCCGGACCGACCATGTTTCGCAACAGCACCACCTTGCTCGGTGATTTCATAATCTCCGTGATGGACGGTTCCACCGTCTGGCCCGTCTGACCTGCACTCGGCGGGGAGGTAACCGTTTCCGCACCGGACCCACTTCCCGAGCCACCGGGCACGCTGGTGCTGGCCGGAATATCCTTCTCGTGCACTATCCGACCGCCACGTTTTGACGTTTTCTCCACCTGCAGGGCAACCGCCATACCTTGCTCCTGTTTGCCAAGCCCTTGCCCGTCTTTGAAACCGTACTTAGCCATAATTTTGGCCGCCACCGAGCTGCCACCGTACGCGGCAAGTTGTGAAACTCTGCAAAAATAAAGGAAACACATTTGTAAGCAAAACGGTACAAACCGGACCCAGCACAGAATGGGACTCGTTAAGACACGCCGGCTACGTACTTGGATCCACCTTCCGAGAGACCTGGCCCGCCTCCTCCACTGGACTCCTGCAACGATGGAGGCGGTGCAATAGCCGCCCCCGATGGTCTACTTTGACCGGGCCGGAACTCCTCCTCATCATCTGACGTTGGGCGTCCAGCAAAACCACTGAACTTCTTCGTCCCAGACGGACCATCCTCATCCGCTTGACCGCCGTGGCTGGATCCGAGGCCCGCATTACTGCTGTTTCCACTATTGTTACTGTTACTATTGTTCATTCCACGGACACCGAATGAACGTTTATATTCGCGCCGATTTCTGCTGAAGCCACTCTGTAGTGGTTTGATCGGTGGTTCCTTCGCCTTACGGTCCTTCACCAGCTTGTCGTACTCGTTCGGCCACATCGGATCGTATTCGTCCACCACATCCCAGTTGTAATCGTCGGCTGAGGCCGCACTGGTCGGATTCGGTGTTGCACTGGTCGTCGTAACCGTGATGGGTGCTTTCGATGTTTTAATTATGGTCGCGTTCGGTTCGCCTACTACGGTGGCACTACCACCACCGCCGAGTCCGGAGCTGGCGGATACGAATGGTAGCGTGGACTGTTCGGTAGAATTGTCCTTCTTTGCCTTCAACACTACCGGGGGAAGAATCTAAACACCCAAGAAAAATCGTCGTTTCAGTAAAGGAAAGTGTAGCATGTAGAGTACAAAGCAACAACATACCTTGGTGCCAGGTTTCCGTAGGATCGCTTTTGGTGTAATGGTCGGTTGGTTTACTTTCTTCACCTGCAGTTGCGGCTGAAAGAGTTTAAGACCGGATGACCAGCCGGCCACCTTATCAGGGCCGTGTTTTGTGTCGAGATCATCGTATAGTGCCATAGTTTTACGACAAGAAACCCACGGCTACGTAAACTTTTGCTGTAAAATCGATACAAACACACCAGCTTTGTTTTGTTTGTTAAGGCGTTTTTGACATTCAAACTGACAGCTGCGCGAGCGTAGCCCACCGAGATGAAATAAACAAAAAAACAGAGAGCATTTATCTGCTCTAATCATCCAGTGGAGTGATAAAAAGGGATTTAAGAATACTTCATTTCGAGGATGAATTTTAATAATGTTGCTTTTATACTGTTGCTAATTAAAATTTCTCTACCAGCGTGTGAACTATGGTCAAAACAGTTTATAAAAGCCTTTGAGCTCGCTCTCTTACAAGCGGTTCCATGGTGTAATGGTTAGCACTCAGGACTTTGAATCCTGCGATCCGAGTTCAAATCTCGGTGGAACCTTTCTCATCTGATACTTTTTTGTGTTTTTGTTGTGTGGTGCCTGTTTCTTACACGTAAGGATCATATTTGAGAGAAGATAAATTACTCTAACCGTTTTATTAGGTCTGGATGGAGTTCCACGATTTATTAACATTATTATTCTGAAAAGTGTCTGGTTCTGCTAGATAGATTTATCTACATGAATAATTTCAGTGTCAATCAGTTACTCAGATGTAACATCGAGATAAGATCAAATCTAAAAGTCAAGATAACAGAAGATTAATGACGAGAGGAAAGCATATAGAAAACGTTTAATTCAAATGACTACAAAACCCCCATTCAATCAAAATATATCAAATGTCTGCGAATTGTAAAGGAATCGAAAGGTTACGTGCTTGAAAATCCAAACTCTAGCTCACCAGTGCTAGATTAGGAAACCACTTCCAGATCGTTTGCACGTGCCTGTGAGTGGAACCGGTATCTAGCACAAAGTTCTGAAAGTAGGGAGTTGAAAACGATCACAAACCGTACTGTTCTTTTGCTGTTTGTAGATTAAGTCAGTCTTTCGCAAGTATTCAAGTATTAAGAGGCAAGTAGTGTTAGGTTTTCAAAATAACACGATGCGTGGTTCAATGCAAATTGCCGGCGTGCATTGTAATAAGGATACCGGTTGGTATTTGACTGCACTAGTCTAAAAGCCAATAGAGTCTTTTGGCCTCGTGTTTACCAACATTAGGAAACCCAATACCATCTTGCTATAGTGAAGATGAAAAAGAAAGATAAAATTTCATAAAGATATGTTCAAAGTTCAATCAGTTTGACTGCAAAATTCAGAGCGAACACAACCGGTCGTTTTAAATGTAGTATCGATTCGAAATCATAAATATTTGCATCAAGAAGCAACATTTCATTTCAAAACAATTTTATCCCCTCTCCTAACCCTTACAACCCTCCCTCCCTTAACTCAATAATGTAAAAATGTGATTTTTGAATTTAACTAACAGCCGGTTTCTACGTGTGGGGGTATAGCTCAGTGGTAGAGCATTCGACTGCAGATCGAGAGGTCCCCGGTTCAAACCCGGGTGCCCCCTCGCCTCGATGCTTTTTGCTCCAGCACCACTTCCCCAATCTTAATACTGTACTGACTCTTGTTGAGCTTTCTCCCCCTACTCTCATCTCCAGCAAAACCTGATTTTTTTAAAGCTCTCACCTAAAAATAATCCCTCTCACTAATCTCAAAAAGAGGTTCCACCGAGATTTGAACTCGGATCGCAGGATTCAAAGTCCTGAGTGCTAACCGTTACACCATGGAACCGTCGACGCCAAGGGCTGCTCAAACACCTACAGTACATTTCTGTACATTCGCTACCATTTTTGAACGTTTGTAACCGTACATTCACTTGCATGTTATAGTTTATAGATGAATTGTAACTGAAATATAAATTGAAATATCCTGACGTTTTTTTTTTACATTTCGAATTTGTAACTATGATCAGTCTAATTTGAGTGTTTTTATATCGTACTTCAGTATGTGTGCGTATACCTTCACGTTATCTACCTTGAAAATACAGATAGACCCCATACATATATACCTTGTGCGCAGCTGTAGCTAGTTGTCAAAAAGCGTTGTTTTAGTTTTGCTGGAATTCCCTCAAAAAAAAAAAAACAAAGCAAAATAGTGTTGTTTTACAACTTAATCTACTGCTTTGTATAGCATTTACGTTATTTCCATTATCATACTTTGAGGATTTCGCATGATCGGAATAGACCGCAGTAAGCAGAGCTGGTACGTATTATTCTCCCAACCATTCTCGATGGATCCGTTCCTTGTGTAAAAACTTCAGTGATCACTCACTTTATGCAGATTGATTTGCTTAACTAATCAGTTTGCGATAACGTGATAGTTTGTTGGTAGTTAACGTGGAACTGCAGCGACGGATTTGGCGCCTAACCTGTTCCCTATTCCCTCTAGGAGTGGAACTGTTCCTTTCCATTCGCTCCTCGCACCCAAAGATCCCGAACGCTCTCGGATGCTGGAGCGGATCGAACATAAGCGCATATTCGAATTATCGCGATTGTTTAAAAAAAATCAGCTAATTATTGCTTTTATCAAAATCGCTCAGGCTGCAATTTTGTTTGATCTGTTTCTGATTTTCAGTATCCATCATGCCCAACCGGTTAACAACTAACGCCATAGTTTGGCTGTACTTTGCTAAAGATCCGACCGACAAAAAGGCCAAATGTCTACACTGCAGCCAGGTTATTAACTATGCGAAATCGTCATACTCTAATCTGAAGCGGCATCTGGCAAGAAAGCATCCGTTTCTATTGGATATACCGAACAAATATGGATTGGTAGGTCATTCTTTGTAAAGGTCGGTCATTGCGAGTCCTAATCACTATTTTCGTTCCGTTTACTGACACAGCTACAGAAACCGGACCACCTAGTAATGCAACATTTCATTCAACTGCCCAATAAAAAGGCAAAATGTATGCACTGCAGCATAATTATGTCGAACAACGTAATGTCCAACTTACGACGACACATGGCGAAAAAGCATCCCACGATAATACTAAAGGATAGAATGCATTCTGAGGTAGTTCATCAAGTGGAAAGACTTTACGAAGGTTCACAGTCTCCTACCGAATCGATGTTTAACTCCTCCAAAGCATCGATCGTAAGCTCGAACGATTCGGATATGGAACACGACGAGACAAAACATGGCCCTATCGAGCTGCAACCGATCGACAGTAATGGGCTGACGGAACCGATCAGAATTGAGGTAAGCAGAGCGATTGTGATACGTAGCTTGGAATGTGGAATATGAAGCTCTTGCAATGATTTCAGATTGTCGATTTGAACCCGGAACCGAAGCAGGGTGAGGACGACGAAGAGATAATCGAAGATACTGCCCACCAAACCGATCCAGTAAGCACACCAATACGAGATGCCGTGAACTTACATGGACATTATTTCATATGCTAAAAACCATTCCTCTTTTTGCAGAGCCCCAACTACCATCGAGTGTCGGGGGAGCATCGTGATACAAAACAGTTCGAGCATATGAACCAAATGATTAATGAATCGATGATGATGGACACGTCCCACAACTCGAGCCACTTTCTAAGCATCGGCTTGAAGGATATCAACGTGAAAAGTGCTGCATATGCAACGAACGTTGCGCTAGAGCTAGAATCGCTAGACCACCGGCAAAGGATAATTGCGGAAAAGCTGATATCGGACGTACTGTTTCACGCGAAACTGGAAAATTTGACCGAATTTTCCATGGTTCTTGTGAAGGTGGATCGAGCGCTCTGCGACTAGGATGCAGTCTAATCTGTAAATAAGAATAGGTTTAAAATTTTTGCACTTACCATATTCACGATGACGCATTATCTTAAACAAAAATGAAAATTTTCATTACGTAATAAAACGGAATCGGATCGCAACACAACGCAACGGTAACGGCATGTATATTGTGCTATTTTAGGACTAACCAATAGTTTAGTGAGGACAAAAGGCACAGGACACAGAACAGGCACAAGACTTTCCTTTAACATCAGTAACGTTAAAACTCTGAATCGGGCATTCTATTTTTACCTAGCTATCAAGTCAAACAGCAAAACAAAATTATAGAAAAAGACTATACGTGTCCTATCACAGGATCTTGCAAACAACAATATTATAAGTATTTGTATTGTTTTTGTATTTGTTCATACTTTGTGCAGCATAAATATTGGTTTCATACTTACAGGACGTTAAGATGAAAATGTATCTGAGTATGTAGTAAATTTGGGTTATGTTTTATTGTAGCGTTCATCACTGGATTATATTGCTTTCGTAGAGTGAATATTCCATCTGTAACAAAATAAAATTGAGCTAATTAAGCATTATACATACTTCAGTAAGAAGAAAATACATACCAAAGAAAAACATAAATCAGTCGATCCGGATCTCCTGATAAAGCAAAGTAAGTCTTCTTCTTCTATTTGGCGTAACGACCAAAGTCATGCCTACTTTTTAATCGGCTTTCTAGATTGATTTTGAATGCTTAGGGGGAGAGGGTCCGAATGGGATAATGGTATCGGCCCTGTCGTTTGAAAAACAGGCGTCGCTACCACTACACCACCGGGCCGCCAACGTAAGGCGTCGCTACTGCTACCTCCAAGGTAAGTACATACAGCATATTGAGTAAATGTGTGCACCTTGGGCGCCGTTGTCACAAATGTCAACAAAGTTCAGCTTTAACTAATCGTACGTCACAAACAACGAAGAAAACAAAATAAAGATCATAATCCTTGCTTTGTTTACTCAATTATATATTAAAACAGGAACTCAATGTGCTAAGTTAAAAACGGTGTGTTATTAACTGTGTCAAAACCCCGCTCTTAAAACGTTACTTCAAGTATACATTCGTCATCCCTTGGCGTGATCAACCCCGGCGTCATCAAACTGTTCTTGAAAACTAACATTTTAGCACTAGGATAAATACATTTCCCACGGTAGGGTACGAATCGAAAATAGGGGATGAACTCGAACAGTATGGAACCATATAGTGATTTGTTTGTGCCTTTTGTCAAATCTAGTCTTGCCACAAAGGGGTTGCTGTTACATTTTCGAATATGTTAAGCACTTTGAACAACTATACTTTCTTGGTTATTGATAGTTTTCGATAAAGCATACTTTGAAGAACGATAGTTCCAATCCTCACAAAAGACAGTTGGCTCCTCCTAATTTGAACATTTTGGCGGCAAATGATGTTTAACGGTTGGTAATAGCAACACTACTAATGTGTTTATTAATGTTTCTCTTCCTTTAACTATTCTAGCAATGTCCGAACGAGCATCAGCACTTTGGAAATTCTTTTCGAAGGATCCGAAATCGAAAATAGTACAATGCTTGTTCTGTCCCCAGGCACTTTCGCTAGAAAAATCGAGCTACGCTAACTTAAGACGGCATATCGTACGCAAGCACCCATTATTGGAAAATCGCATAGCTCCACGCGTAAGTGTAAAGCTATATAGAGAGATTGATGAACAAAGTATAGTTTTTGTCAAAACATTTGCGACAGGTCAATACGCTCGGTGCGAAAATATGGAAACACTACATCAAGGAACCGGGGAAACGTGCTCGATGTAAGCACTGCTTCAAAGATATCACGTACCAGTACACAACATACAGCTTGCTGCGTCACATAAGGAACAAACACCCGGCGATAGTGCTGGATGCGGAGAATGAAACCGAACGCCGCTTAGAGCAGGCCTCCGACAGCCAGTACGACTCCAGTGATAGCTCTAACAAATGTTTAGCATCACCTAAAAGCGTTGTATCCGAGCATGATACGAAACTTTTTGCCTTCCTTGAGGTGGATAATAACGAAATGGAAGAACCTGTGCAAATCGAGGTATTTTTTTTCTATAAAAAGACATAAATTGCATATTGATGTGTTGGCTGAGAACTTCGGTTCTTGTTCGATTTCAGGTTATCAATATCGATCCTGATTACAAACCAATTATGGATAATCAGGACCTAATCCAAGAGCTCACTCATCATACAGATTCGGTAAGCTGACTATCCGGCCAACATTTGCATCCATCAGCTGGTTTTCATTCTATTTTACAAATTGTCAGATAATACAGTACGATCAATCATCCTTGACAAATAACGATTCTGACCAGGGAGACGACATAGGTCAGGTGATAGAAGAAACCGTAATTGGAACCATAGTCGATTCTAGCACCATCGTCGATTCTAGCACCATCGTCGATCCCAGCGCCATCGTCGATCCCAGTACCACC